>PVJI01017587.1:0-35394 GCA_004026765.1 Micronycteris hirsuta | reverse complement strand
CCCCTGGGGATTCTCAAGAGCTTCCATGTGGAGTGGCCCTCCTGTCCTGGGGCACCAGGTCCAAGAGCTGGAGGGTGAATCAGAGATGACCCCTCCTCTCAAAAGGCCTCATAGGCGGGCACTTCCCCTAAGGTGGCCTTTGGGCAATCTCTTGTGTGTTGGGGGCCCTATGTGGCAAGTACCATCCCTTCACGTGGAGTTACAGCAGGGACCAAAATTGGAAAATATCTCTGCTCTACTTTCCCTTGAAGTTTAGGGGCAAAAGCAGACAATAACAAAATATATAAATAACACACAGAGAAGGCTAAAGGGTGAGAAGTTCTCCAGAAAAGAAAATTAAGGGAAAGGGAGCAGGAAGTATTTGAGGGAGGCAGGGTTGTAATTTTAAGTAGAGTGATCAGGGAAGACCCATTGAGAGGGAGGCATGGGGACAAGGAAAGGTTTTCAAGCCGGGGAACAGCACGTGCAAATATCCTGAGGTGGGAGCCTGCTTGGCGAGTTATGTGAAAGGCAAGGGCAGTGCACATGCAGCAGGTAGAGGGGGCTGGTCAGGGTAGAAGTGACAGAGGCACTGGCCCTCCCAGGCCATTTAACAGGCTCTGGCTTCTCTGACGGTAATGGGAGGCACTGGGGGATGGGTTGGAGTCTAGGACTGGCATAATCTGACATCTGTGTTAAGAGAATCACTCTGGCCACTGTGTGGAAATACATACGGGTAGGGCAGAAAATAGGAAAGAGGCAGCAGGCAGCTCTGTCATCCAGGGAAGAGGACTTAAGGCTGGGGCCAGAGGAGCTAGGACTGCAGGTGTTTTGTGGGGAGAGCTAACAGGGTGTTCCGATGCAGGACAAGGGACAGCAGGGACCTCCACACTGGCCCACCTCATGGGAGGAGAGCTCTGGCACCAGAGCTGGGGTGCTGGGAGGTGCACCTAACTAATGATTCCGCTCTACTACCTGGGCTCGTCCTCTACTGGCCTCATATGGTGCAGGTGGCCAGGGCTGAAATGGGGCTCACGAGCCCAGAGGAAGGGGTCCTACACATGCCCTGCTCAGCCTATGCTCAGGAATGGCCTGGAGAACACCCTCCTCCTGTGGCTCACGGGCCACGGGGCCCGGGGAAGGCACCACCCCTCTGTTCCCCATGTAGAAATCTGACCAGGTGTGAGACCCCCATGGACACATGGTCTCCATCCCATCTCCATCACACACCCAGGCAGCCCTACTCAGTAGGAAAATGGCTGAGGGTCTGTGCATACCCTGCTCTCTCTCTGCCCCTCTCCTTTCCTTCTATCTATTTGGTGACTTCTTTATACTGACTTCCAAAATCTCATATCTTCTGTCCTTCCCCTGAGGCTGCCCCTGACACCCTGCACATCTCTGTCCCCACCCGTCCAAGGAGCAGATCTGATTGGGACAGTTCATCTCTATCCAGTGGAGGACACCCCTGCTGGACATGTTCTCACACCATACTACATGCCAGGGGAACATCTGGAGGCCTGGGCGTGGGGGTGACTGTGCTGGGCAAGGGCAGGTTCAGGTGCTTAGTCTCCAGGTGGCTCTCCAGGTGGCTCTTCAGGTTCTGATCCCCCAGGTGGCAGAATCCCACCTCTTCACCTTTTGGTGGGCCTTCTGGAGGCTTTCTTTCTACTTTCTTAGCAAAGGCAAGAAAGGCAAGCAGAAATTAGTCTTTTCTATTATTTACAGATTTGTAGTAATAATAATAAAAATAATGTTAATGAAAAAGGGACAGATCAATAGCAAACTCCTCCTGGGAAATCAGCTCCTCGAAGACATTTCCTGACCACGCACTTTGTATAGACTCCATCCATGCTTCTTTCTCCTTTTCCCTGCTCACTTTCTTCTTGGCACTTACCACTATGTGTAGATGTGTATTTTGGTGTTTACATCTTAACTGTCACTCCCACTGGGACCAGAAGGTCCTTGAGAGCAGAATCTGATTTGCATCACTTGCCACTATATACTCAGGAATGGCCTCAATGCCTGGCTCACAGTGGGACTCAGTCAATGAATGTTACCTGAATGAGGAAACAGGTGGATGGTTGGACCCTTAGGGCTGGCTCCCAGACATAGGCCATCCATCCTGCAGTCTAAATATAATAAGTACTCAACAAATATTAGCTAAAATAACAATTGAGGAAACACCGTGTTCACTACCAAACACACTCCTCCTCTCACCCCCTTCTCTCCTTGCCAAGTCCTCTTTTTCACTCTTCTAAGCACAGCTAAATGTTGGGATCTGCATCAGTTTGTCTGAGTTCCCAGTAGAGCCAGCACCTCCTCCAAGTGGGCCTTTTCCGGAGCAGTCTGTGATGCCCACGTACCCTGGACATGGCCAAGCAGGGGCTGTTCTGTCTTTTTCCCAGTTGAGTCCCAGGACCACACAGTAGGTGCTCAAACATCTGATAGCCAAGTGATGGAATACAAGGATGGTTCTAATAACAATTTTTTTTATACAGACAGAACATCTGTCTTTGAAAAAAAAGCTCTCCAATGACCCGAGCAAAATCTCCTACCAAGAAACTTTGACCCACAGACACCTCCTTTGAGATAATGAAAGAAAGACTTCTGGCTAGAGCAAACTTATCTCATGGAGGGGGCCCAAGGGACAACCAACCATAAACCACACACAGCTCCCTTTTCATGGATCAAACGGAAAAATCCATGGTTGCTTTTCAGGTAGAGAAAAGACCATGATAAGGAGGGACATGACACAACCAGCCACTCTGCTATGCCTTGGCACACAGTGCAGGAATGCTCCTGGAGGACACGGAAAAAGGGCACAGGCCATTGAAAGAATCAGGGCTCCTTAAGCCACAGCCACTTTATGGCAAGAAAATTTGGGCAAGGAGTAAGTTCCCTGTGCCATGATACTGTTTCTCCTCACTCCTGGTCTGAAAATAAATGCAAGTGTTCTGCCCAGATATGGGTAAAGGAGTATGTTGCTCTCTTTGATTATGTCCAGATGACTTCAGAAAGGGCTCACAGCCAAGCAGGAGTGTTAAAAAAGGACACTTATTCTTTGGTATAACTACTCCCACTTTGAGAGGGAGTAGTTGCCCCAAAGACAACTAAGTCAGTCTGGAAAACTGGGGTTTAATTTGCAAAAGGGCTTCCCTAGCTTGGGATGGTCTTCATGCCCTTCACCTTGTATAGGTCACTGGGGGAGCTGACTCCCATCAGATGCAGAGGGGCAGGCACTGTGGGTGAGGCAAGGGAGGGCTGTCCTTGGCCCTCCTTCTGTTGGCCAGCCCTCTCACTTATCTGGTGGCCCGGATGGTCAGTGACCAGCAATACACCGAATTCCCAGATCAGTCAAGAAGATCAGAGACAGGGAGCCACTCCTCTGCCAGGTGTGAGTGACCTCTGACTGTGAGAACACTGCCGTGTCCTGCACGTGGTGAGGTTACCTCTGTGGACCTGTATCTTTGCTCTGCAGTGCTGGATATATTTAAAAGAAGAATTTTTATCCTCCTTCTCTGTGGTGCCATCCCTGAAACAGTAAAAATCACAAGTGCCTCTCAGTGCAGGGTTGCCCAAGAGGCAAAACAGACACTGCCTCTTAGAGCTTTGCCACAGAACAGGAGACTCTACTTCTCTCTGCCTGAGTCTCAAGGAAAGCCGGTCTCCTGTCTGTAACTGAGGGCTGAGGTAACCATGTAAATGACAATCAGTCCTAGTAAACCAGCAGGTGTGCCTTTCCCTGCACACCATCTCAACAAGACAGGTGTCGCCCTAGCTGCTGTGGTGCAGTGGGTTGAGCACTGGTCTGAGAAATGAAAGGTCACCAGTTCAATTCGTGGTCAGGGCCACGCCTAGATTGCGGGCCACGACCCCAGCTGGTGGTGTGCAAGAGGCAACCAGTTAATGTTTCTCTCCTGCTGTTTCTCCCTCCCTTTCCCTTCTTCTCAAAAAATAAAAAATAAAATCTAAAAACCAAAACAAAACAAAGACAGTTGTTTTCCAGACAAGGTTCAAAGATTGGCAAAAGGGAAAGAAAAGATGGATACATGAGAAAAATGTCCAAAGCAGAAATGAGGAAATGTATCTTGAAACAATGGGATAAAATATTCTATGGGGAATATTTGTAATGATTTCACAATTATTAAATATCCCATTTTAAAAACATATAATGAAGTAAAAAATGTTCAAGCTAATAGAGCATTAAGTGAAAAGACAGGGATATAAAACTTCATATTTAACACGATCCCAATCATGTTTGGAAAACAAATACATATGCAGGACACCCAAATACTCATGAGGGTCTTCTCTGGATTATGGACAGGGCAAATTCCATTTCCTTCTTTAAATATCATTTTTATATATTTACACATTCTACATTTTCTGTACTGAGCACAATGTTTTTAATTGGAAGGAAACATTTTTAAACACATTATTTTCAGACTGAAGAGACATCATATATGGCTCAGCTTTTGGCAGCTCCACCAACCTGAGATGTAAGAGTCACTTGGAACTGATGCCCTTGCCAAGTTTAAGCCCACTGCTGTCTCCCCCTCCCCAGTGAAGCCTGTGGATGCCCCAGAGCCCAGGAGAGCAGGTAGGCGCTGTGCCCACATTCCGCCCAGCTTCTCCCCACCACACAGGGCTGGCGGAGATCAGAAGACCAATGGGACAACAGTGTCCTCCTGGAGCAGAGCCAGGAAGAGAATGGCACTCCTCTGAAGCTTTCTGCCTAAGCACCACCTCGACCTGAGCACCCTCCCCACACCCACCACCAGGCCCTGCAGAGCAGCTAGCACTCCCAGCAGTCCTTGGGAATGAAACACAGCATCTCCACTTGCTCCTTGGGCAGGGGGGCCTTGTCTCACTAAAGGAGGCATAAAGGCAGCTGTAGGCAGAACATGAAAAAATCCAAACAATTTCCCTCCCTCTCAAGCATAATGCAAAATAGAGAGAAATGTCTTAGTTTCTTTTTTCTCCCGACAGCCTTCTGTTGCTCCTTTTCCAGCATTCCTCCACATATCTTGACATTTTCAGAAAAACCATGTTAAATTATACCCTCCCTCCCACCTCAGACTCACAAGAACAGGGTGTCAAATTAAGTCCCCTTTGACCCATTCAGTGACCAGTTCTGGGCACCTCCCAGGTCAAGGAAATTATGGGCTCCCTCAAGAATCAAATGAGCACATGAGAAGGTGGGACCCTCAGCAGCTCCAGAAAGTCAGGTCATCATTTACTGTGTACCTACTTTGTACCCAGCACTCTGCCAGGCACTCCCGGGAAACAGTAACAGACTAAGTAGCCAGACACACAGCCCTCATTCTCAACAAACTTACCCTCTGGCAAGAGGCAGAAAATACACACAGGAAGAATAAAGATAATAATTAAGCCCCAAACCAGATAGAAAAGGCATTTCAAGCAGTTGTCGAGAGCACTGTGTTGCGTGTCTGAGCAACGGCAGAGCGCCACGAGCACAGCCGGGGCCGGGGCAGCGATCGGGCCACGTGTCTGTGTTCTTGCTCCCAAAGACTGGGAGTGGAACAGGAAGGAAGGAAGAAGGCTTCAAGGAGAAATGAGGACTTGGGATGATTCAGAAAAATGATAGGCTTTGGGTAAGTGAAAAGACATTTTAGTCAGAGGAAATATATCCAGGCATGAACTTTGAGTATTTTATGCTTTAATGCATTTATTTCTTCTTTCACTCAACTACTGTAATAAACATTTATTACATGCCTAGGTGTAATTCATTGTAATCCAGTGAGAAAAAGTTCTCACTTTACCCTACTTTTTTCTTGTTATTGCCACAGAGAAGAAATAATGTAACGAGCTCCAAAAACCTGTCTCACTCAGGACCACGTGACATTGGCTATCTTTTCCCACAGCACTCAAAGTGTGGCCCATGGACCAGCAGCACTTGTATCACCAGAGAGTTCTTTGGTTAACAATGACTCCCAGCCATCCTCTTGGACATCTAGAGTCAGAATCTACATTTTTACAAGCCCCTAGTGGTCTCCTACCAAATTACAGATTAGAAGCACTGACCCCGGTCAAAGAGCCCTGAAGGTATAAAGCCCACGAGTGACAGGTGGAGCCACAACAAACTTCCAAGATCATCTAGCTCAACCCCACAATATGCTTGGTGACGAAATTAAGGTCTGAAAAAGTTAACTGATTTTCCAGCTTTTAAGGTCTCATTGTTGATTGGTTTTAGGCCAAAAAAAAAAACACCACACAACAACCAACCCACAAACCCTCAACAACAAGGTGCTATTTCACAACGCACATCATCCCTCAGCACGCTTCCCAGAAGCCATGGGCCTGCCACTCCTCAAGTTCCATTTTGTAACACGAAGCCACAACACCTGAGCCACCTGGACAAGAGAATCTCAGAGGAATGAACATCACAGAGCTTCCCATGTGCTTCAAAATGAAAAATAAGGCCATTTAAATGCAAGATCATAGTAAATGTCACATCATGGTAACCATAACTACTGAGACCTTTGCACAGATTCCCACTGTGCCCAGTGGTACTGCCTAGAATGGTGGTGCCTCCTAGGCTCACTTTTTGTTGAACTGAGATGCACATCATCAAGAAAGTACAAACTTGTGTACAAACATCAATTTCTCTGTAGTATAGTACATACTGAATTGGTTGTTTTTAAGACTCCTTTGTGTAGAAGCAAAGAACTTGGAATCCTACTCCAGCTGGGAATAAATAATGAGAAAGAGCACCTCCAGCTGGTTGATGACAAGGTGGCATCACACTGTGTGCACATAATGTGTGCAGTCCAAGCCACGTGACAGCAGACAAAAGGGCTTTTTGTGAGGATAGATGAAGCATGGAGGAAGAGATAGTTAATAATTTTCTTTGCATATGACAGCTTGGAAAATGCCAGTTCAGCTTTATAATTTAACACCCATTCCAAGAACAGTTAACAAACGAATGTGAGTACCACAGTGCCATTTTCATCTGCCAGCCGGAATGACTGTTTATGTCCTTGATAAGCGCACTAATGAATTTCTCAGTGTATTCCCAGCTGTGGCTGGGAGTCCAGATGCAGTGTCTCATGCTCTGCACACACTGTTACACTTTCTTCAAGTACCTCCATCTGTTTCTCTATCACACGGTCTATAGGTTTCCAGAGCTACTAAATAAGAAAGTGATGTCAGTTACCCTGTGGTCACTCTGTAACCATCAGTCACCTCATCCCCTGTGTCCTCCAGCAGGACCACAGACAAGGACCAGGGACAGCAGCCTTCTGGGCTCCTGGCAGGACTACAACATGCAGGCAGAAAGAAATGGTAGCAAGGAGTGAAAGTCAGTCATCTCCTTTGGTGACAATTCTTTGCCTTAAAAAACTCGCAGTGTGCTAACAGGAAATGCAGAACGGCCCTCAACAGAAAGGAGGTGGGGTGACATTAGGCCTATAAGACAAAGATTCTGTTTTGGGAGGTCACTTGAGGTGCCTAGCAATGTAAGGAGGAAACAATCTTTAATGACATCTGAGTAGACGCTTCATATTTCCTGGCTTCCACTGATCTTAACCGCTTACAGAGTCACACTGAAATGCCTCCTTTGTGACCTGGTCTTTAGACAATCACAACATGAGTGCTCACAAACCCAAATATGTTAAGAATTGGGGCAACCTAGCTACGCCAAACTTCTCCTAATTCTAACTGGACTTAACACAAAAGTAATCATAGCTGATAACAGCCATCCTGATTTTTAATTTCTTTTTCTTATGAGGCCCAGGATTTAGATTCTTTTGCCTTTCTGAATGGTTGCAAATGCGGGTGTCTAGGTTTCCCAAGTTCTTCTTGAATGCAGAGGTTCAAAGAGTTTTCTTGGTGACCTCATCTTTGCGCAAGCAAGATAGCTCGGGCACATGAGACTAAGGCAAAGGTATGGAGAATAGCGTGTTGCAATGGGGTGACTCAACCAGCTGGCAGCAATCAGCCCCTGCAGTGCCCACACCAAGCGGTGCCCCATTTTTTTGGTTTTACCTGAAAGAAGAGAGATGGCACAATCAACTCGGCAATGAAGAGAGCCTGTAAAAGGAAATTTGCCAAGTTGGAAATTGCATCATAGGCAGCTCAATGACCTACAACTAGCAACAGGGGGATGCATTCAGCACCTGAGCCTGGAAGGGAGGAAGAGAAAGAGGTTCACAGAACCCAGAGACAAGCACACATGCAGAAGGACTGCTATGAGCAGTGGCCTCTGTGGAAGGAGACAGTTGAAGGCAAACATCCTGCTCCGTGCTTCCTCCTCCAGCATGTGCCCAGGATATGGTCCAGACAGCTCAGCCTCCTGGAACACAGAGGATCAAGGGGGAGAGTGGTTTTGCAGGGCCAAATGGAAACTGCCTATGCTCTCAAGAGACTCCTGGACCACCTCAAGATGCCTGAGCACCTTAGAAGAATGGATTCTTTATGTTCTTAATAAGCCTGTCTACTCATAGGTATGGTCTGGAGTTCTGAAGGTCTGCAGACACTGGTGTGGCTTTTCACACAGGGTGTGAGGGATTGGGGAATGGTTGTGATTACTGGGGGGTTTGGGAACCACTATACACACACACAGAGGAGGCCAAGTGTCTATTTATAGGACCTACCAGAAACCAGTCCCTTGGAAAAATTCTAAAAATGTAAAATTCTGTGACATGTGATCACTGCCCCTCTTCGATCTCTGACAGCCCAGGGGGAGGGTCCACTGTCATGGCCTAAGTGTGTCATTAGGTGATGGAGACCAAGACAGCAAACAGATGCAGCCAGGCGACCAAGCTTGCGGCAGTCTGTCAGCACTGTCGCATCTCCCAGTGTGCCCACTACCAGGACGGGGCTGGAAACTGCTCACTTGTACTTTTAGATGCAGACCACATCACTGCTGACAGCCCCCTAGACACACGGGCTCAGAAGCTGAGAAGGGCTCAGACTCTGGGAGGCGGATGTGCACCTCCTCTGTGCTCAGCATCTTCCCTGTGGGTCTTGCCATGCGATGCATCTCTGCAGGGAAACAGATGTCACCGTCATCAGACTCACGATAGCACAGGTAAAGGTTTCCAGTCAAATGAGTTTGTGCCACAATAGGTGACAAAAATTTTCAGTTTTCAGAACTTTATGGATTTTAGAACTGTGGATAAAGGACCTGTGTGTAGAGCTCCTTGCACGTGCTAATTGAGGACCTCTCTGTCACAGAACTGCAGTGAGCCAGCCGATGCTCAGTGCCCAGGCCCCAGCCATCAAGGGACTGAACTGCGAGAAAGCCTGGGCTCCACATGCCCCCAAGGGCCCATGTCCCAGTTCCAGGCCCCGCCTATCAAGGGACACTGACTCTGTCCAGGTTTTGGTTAGTTCACTGCACCAGTCAGGCAATAAGAACGTGTCTCCTGTGGGATCCCTGCAAGATGGCGAGAGACGGTGCATGACAGCAGTAGTATCACGGGGTACCTCGAGGCCCTTCCCTCCACCTTAGTCTTCCTGTCTCGCATCCTCCTAGTTGCTCTGAGGGCTGTGGTTCAGCACGGCCAGGCAAAGCGCCACCCCCAATCACATGTTTTAGTCATCACAACTAAAAAATTTGTCCCATCATTTTTCTGCCTATTCTTTACTGTAAGAACTGAAAGTGGAACAAAATACTAGGATAAAGTTATTTTGCAAATCCATAGGTACAGGGATCAGGGCTCCAGGGCTCTGATCACCACATACTTTTCCTTTCTGCCCCTGCAGGACTCTTTGCTAGATGTTCACCTCTCAGTGGCAGAAACATCATTTTATTCATAAGCACAAGGTCAGATTTTTACCAAGACCTTACTTAAATATCACAGCTTCTCCTAGTCAAACTATCTTGCAGGTTATAGAACCTGAGAACGAAGAGCAGAAAAGAAAGATGGAAATAAAACAGGAGAAAATACAAAGGTGCTTGGGCAACAGGGAACAACTCATGGCTCCAAGCCACACAGAGGTCTGGTCTCCACAATTGATTATGAAGCCGGCGAGATTAGGACAAGGAAGAAGAAACTCTCTCTAATCCTCAGACTCACGCACTGCTGGTTCTCAGAGGCTTCAGCTTCCTCACACTGGACCAAGGGTCCTTGCCATATGCAAAAGCCACCCATAAGCCTTCGTCCCACAGAACTCTCAGACAGGACGGAGGAAGACACACCGCAGGCTTCAGGTATCGCAACATGACAACAGGGCCTGACTAGAACAAGGCTTACCACGCAGCCCACTGGGCTTCTCCGGATCCTGGGGTCCAGTGCCCCTGCCTGCACTGCCATTGCCAACAGGCATTTCCACACGCTAACACAGGGCAGCCTGCTGACACCAAAGCTGCAGGACAGTGAGTGGCCCATCCATAAGTCTAACTAACACAAAGCATTTGGCATCATTGCCATGGAAAGGCCAGCTGTTAACACTTGATATTCCAGCTGCCTTTCTGGAGTGCTAAGGCACTCAGCCCCACAAAAATGGCACTCCCAGCACATGACTCGGTGGCATGGTCCCCAACCACAATGCCTTACACTTAACCCCTCCTGCTGCCGGGGCTTCCTTCGAGGTTGGTGTTGGATGATGAGCTGTTTCTTTGTTGCACCTTTTCTCCGGGCAGTGAGGAGACGGGTGCAGCCTGGCTACAGAGCGACAGCACCTGCTGCACGGCACAGGGCAGCTGTCTCCCACCTGGAGTTCCTTTGGATGTTGTGAGACCAAAACATCTTGCGCTGCTTTCCCAAACACTGTCATCAGGAAAGCAGACAAGCCCAGCACGGGTCTTTTAAATTCCTTTTAAGCATCATCGTACCTGGTTCTCAGGTCATTTTAAACCACACACACTCTGTGTAAACGTGCCCAACCACCCAGTGGAGCTGTTCTCAGAATTCTACAGTTAAATGGTTCTGCCCAGCCTGGCCTGGGAAGGTGTTCTGAAAAGGCACCCAAGCTTCAACAATACCATCTGGCCCATAAAACTGGCAGTGGTCTCTCAGACACTTACAGATGCCACTCCACTGGCAAAACCACCCCGTTCAGGAGCCCTGAAAACCATAGGAAAAAGCAGTGTTGTATTCTGGTATCAAAAGAAAAGAAGGAAGGGGAGACCTGTTTAGTAATCTGAAGTTCTAAAACCATCCTGTTTCCTGAGCTAAAACACCCCCAGTGGCTTCCCCACCAGAAGGTGAGCAGGAAGGCCGGGCTGAGGGAGTGATGGGAGGGGGCTCTGCCTGTTTCTTCCAGGCCCACCTCCCAGCCACACTCCCAAGACTGGTTGCTTCTGAGAATAAGTCCTAGCCTGGAGGCAGGAGCCTGTCCCAACAACCACCAAATTTCATCTTTCATAACTTATTTTATAATTTTGGTCACTACCAGTCTTTGAATGCTTTAAGAAAGAAAATCTCGTTAGTAATACTATCAACAGAATGAAGGTACTTAAGAAAACCAACACCATCCGAATGGTGTGACTTCCCAAAAAGAAACTCATGAGGGGAATATCACAGGTAAGGAAACTGGAAGTCCTCCAACCCATCCACCGCAGAACCATTTCCTCTATAAGACCTGTGGGCTCTGGGTCACATTCTTTCAAGATCTTCCTTAAGGAGTGGAAATGGGAGGGCTGGTTAGCCACTGCTTAGCTGGGACAAGGAATATTCCTGCAAATGTGAGTGAGGAGTTGGTAGTATATGTGAAGCTCCTTTCCCAGTGTCACTTTCCCTGCAGGTTTCTCCCAGGCCAGGCACAAGATCTCACAGAATAACAGAATTGCGGGGCAGAGAGTCGGTCTGCAACACAGAATGTGGGCCCTGCGATGGACCCTGAGGCCACTCCATATGTGCTGCAGCTAAAATCCATACACAAGAGCACACTGCACCAGTCCCTGACTAGCAGCCTGGACTCGTCCTCCAGGGACAGAAGCTCCTGCCTCCATGGCAGAGCTGCACAAGAGGAGTAATTGAAGCCAGGCGAAGCCAAGTTCAAATCCCAAGTCCACCACATAATATCTTTGAGCCTTGGGACAGCTATTTAACATCCCTAAGTCTCCCATTCTTAATCTACAAAAGGGAGATCACGTCCCCTCTTCCTGGGTCCCTGAGAGTGCTGAGAGACACATGCAGGACACCTCCCTTGCAGCTGCGCTCCCACGGCCCCAACTGCTTTAAAAAAGCAAAAATTCACTCCATAACCACCTTCTCTTCACCACTACCCTATCTCACGCTAAGGAGCAACTCCACACCTCACTGGTGTCTTCACTTCACTGGTGTACTCCCTTCACTATCCATTCCACCGAGAGTCCCCACGTGTGGCAGCAGCTGCAGGCCCACCAGGAATCCTACACCATGCCACACACTCCCCACAGGCTCAGGCTCTGCAGGCCCAGGGCCTTCTGGATGTGGTATGTCCTGCAGGGCCGTGGAGTGGAGCAGAAAGTCTACTCGAGTTCACCCCGTGCCCCACACCCATGTTTTGGCCTGTCAGCAAAACCCAAGGTCACTGCTTCCCTGAGGTGGATTCTTTTTGTTAAGAAAAGCAGACAGCTTGCACCAACTATGAACATGACTAAATAATGCAATCTGATCTACACACGTGCAGAATGTCTCTCCCTTCATCAATATGCAAAGGCAGTATGAAGATTTAACCCCAATAAACACACAGAGCAATAAAACAGATAGAAACAACTGCTTTACAAACCAATCCGAAACTGGTCCCTTGAGAAGGCAACGACAGCAACAAAAAAAAATCACGTAAGCGAGCAAGCAAGCGAAGCACCTTCTCTCCCTGAATTCGCTCCCTGAGTAGCACAATTAGAGACAGGGCACCCAGGGCCTCAGCACTGGGCCACCACTATGGCCTGGCAACACCGTCCAACTCAGGCTTCTCCCAGGCTCCTGCCAGTCAACCCACCTTGCATCCACATCTTCTTTAGGTTCTGTCCCTGGAGGCAGAATGTCAGCTCTGCCCACTCCAGGGGCAGTCTGCACTTCCATTCTCCACCCCCCTCAATGGCCCCTGTGCTCCACCCCACAATAATCACCCGCCCCTGTGGTCTGGTTGCCCATACCCCAGGATGGTCAGTGTGCTCACCTCCACAGAATCACCTTGCAGGTTCGCTTTGCAGGTCTGCTGCCACTCCGCCATCATGATTTAGCTCTACTCTGAAGCCAGAAATGTGGACAATCTGGCTCACTAAAAACACATTATGTTCAAATGAAGTATACAGCACTTTTTCAGTGAACAGACCAGAGACTGATTGAAAAGGCTCCTATCCTCAGTTGCCCAGCATTGGAACACCCATCACCCCCTCTCACAACAGTGAGAAATGCATGCTCTACAGTCAGACCCACAGAACTGACACCCCCCCCGCCCCCAGCATGCCTGGGCTTGACATGGGAACAGAGGGCACTCCAGTCTGGGACTGTGCCAGCAGCAGAGCGAGGATGGATTATTGGCTGTCCTCACTTTCCTGGTCCCAGCAGTTAGTGACAGTATAGGACTGTGACAGATAGGCTCCACTTCTTACCACATGGGTGACCCACTCCTGTCTCTCAATGATCAGTCCCCTCTCTCTTACGACCTCTTCCCTCCCCCCACCTCTCCCCTTCCCACCCCCTCTGCGGACAATGTGGCTCAGTAGTTAGGTGTCTGACTAGCAGTGAGGATGTGTAACTGCGCAGATCTGTTTGAATCTGCATCACCACTTCTACCTATGTGACCCTACACATGGGCTTGATGGCCAGAGCTTCGGTTTCTGCCTTTGCAATGAGGATACACTTATCAGCTTCCAAAGGCTTGTTATACCCAGTATATGTGTAATGGACAGAGGACAGCCAACCACACAGTAGGTGCTCAATAAATGGGGAGAGAAATAGGGACCTTTTCCAAACAAAATCCACAACATTCTTAAGTCACAGACTCATTTGGAGTGAACCTCATTTCAGCTCATGCAGGCACTCACCCTTTGATGCTAAATAGCAGAAAAGCTGTTTAATCACCCAACTTGTCTATTGGTCTATTGGTATGAAGTTTTTGAGCTTAGAAACTCCTTACTTAACACTTTGAAGGACAGGGAAATTGGATCCCTGCATTTCTTTCCTATTGCTGCTAGCATCACACTGTCACCCCAGTCAAGCCCCAGTGGGGAATCTCTTCCTGGGTGATTCTGGTCAACAATCACCCAGGAAGGGATTCCCCATGGCTCCCCCTTCTCCAGTGCTCACTGCCCAGCAGGCTGGGTCTCTAGTAACACCCCACCTTCACCCAGTAAGTGTACACATGACAGACATGGAGCAGCAGCAGGCAAGAAGGCTGCTGCTGTCCAGGCCATGGGACCCCAGGCAAGTCCTCTCCACTTTCTGGGCCACCATTTCCTGTATGTGAAGTGAGGGGGTTACACTGAGAAGCCCCTGGGTTCCTTTCCGGTGCTAACATGCTAGGATTGTATGCTAAATTCTCAGTGACCAGTTTTCTGTGTTTCATGTGGCTTTTATTCTGCCTTGGTGCAGATCATTAAAGTTAACTGCAGATGTCCAAGCTATTTATGATTCTGAGCACTGCAGCAAGAAGGAGCCCTGAAAAGCACAGGGAAATGAATTGTGCTGAATTCTGATATAAAAAGAAAAAAAAAAAAAGAAAATAGGGGTCTGTTTAGCAACCTGAAGTCACAAACCTCTGCCTCTCCTACTCCAAAGCAGCCCAGCCCAAGAGAACCCACAGCCTTGGGCACAACTGTTGGTGCCCCCTCATTTCCTGCATACCCTCACTCCCCAGCTGCCCAGAGGTCCCCAAGGGCCCACATCCTAATTGTTCCCAAAGGCCTAATTGTTCCCAATATCCCATACTACTAATATACAATCTCCAACCCTTCCCTCGAAAGCAATCCTCCCCTGTCCTCCTCACCTGGCCTGGCTCTAAGCTGTCTTAGCTCGAAATCAATCTGAGGAACCAAAGAGTTGGCAAGCAGGGCAAAGTCTATAATGGTTTGGCATCACTGCTCCCAAGGGAATGTTCCCAAAGGAAACGTAAGCTGACAAGAGCTGCAAAAGTAGAAAATCCCAATGATGGAATTTCAAAAGGAAAGGGTGATGGGGACCCTGCTGGGTAAAGATAAGAGGCTGGGAAAGGAATGGACCCTATTTCCTTGAAATTCCACCAAATAGGCCACTGTGTGTGCTTCCCCCTCCACCCCTGGACCCGTAGAATGTGAGTGACGAGAAGGCAGTTACGGCGACTTCCCCAGCATCCAAGCAAGGTGGAGAAAGGCTCTAAAGGCAGGATAAGGAAAGCAATGGAAGTTCCCAGTTGGGTGAAGCCACTTCCTTCGGGATCGTAGCACTGTTAAGTTTAGCCTAAATGTGAG
Organism: Micronycteris hirsuta; assembly: GCA_004026765.1. Classification (NCBI taxonomy): domain Eukaryota; kingdom Metazoa; phylum Chordata; class Mammalia; order Chiroptera; family Phyllostomidae; genus Micronycteris; species Micronycteris hirsuta. The sequence goes on along the minus strand of PVJI01017587.1, from coordinate 20,072 downwards.
TATTCTCACATTTTCATTAGCCCCTCATTAGCCCTGAAATCCTGTCATGGTTGTCAGCTTTGAATGAGCAATGGAGATGATGGAAAAGGCTGGAGTTAAGTCACCTCCCTGAGCAGTGAGCAAATCTCTCAGCAAGCTAATTAGCATAGTACACCTAAGCCTTGTGCCAAAATACAACTGTGGAATCTGGACTAGAGTTTTTGGTCTGCCTCTCAAGTCCACATGGATGATTTTCTAGGCTGTAAATGGACTTATCATAGAATAAATGGCTAAAGCAGCCACAACCAGGTAGAAAAATCATGTTAAAGTCAAGCACATGCACATTGACTTTGGGATGAAGAAGCCTACAGACCAAAAAATATTCTTTTCTTTATTGTTGAAATTACATGTTTACACAGCGCCTGGGAAGATTCCTCAGCAAAACCTCCCTCGCCTCCATTCCTGTGGTATGTGCTCCCTCACCTCTCGACTTCGGGCTTAGCCACATGACTCGCATTTGCCGATGGGATATTGGTGGACAAGACAAAGGCAAAGGCTTGAAAAGTGTCTGAGCTGAGCACAGGTGGGCTTTCTTGTAGTCTTGTCTCCTGACATGAGAACATTTTTCAGGAGGCTGCTGGTCCAAAGAAAGTAAAAGTCAAACTCAACAGACCTGGACCCAACCACAGCTTAAAGCCAAGACAGGCATATGTCAGCCAAACCTCACACATGCCAAGTGAGCAGTAAATGCTCACTGTGTACGCCATGGACTCGGACTGGGTTGTTACGCAGTATCATCGGGGCACTGACTGACTGACAGTGTCTCACATTCCTATAACCACATGGTCAGCCTTCCCCACTGTAAAATCTCCGTACCTCATTGTTAACCTTTGTTCATTGGGTTTATTTTATTTATTTTAGTTGAGCAGGTAGCACTGGACACCCAGGTAGAAGAAGGAATGCCCTGTTCCCTCAGAAGTGCATCCCTTCTGCCGATTGAAAAGCCCCAACCTGAAGCTCCTCAGGCCTCCACTGCCATGCGTGCCTGCTCTGCATGTATGCTGGAGAAGCAGAAGCATTAGCCCTGTCAGTACCATGTCCACCATGGACCGGAGGAAACACCCTCCACAAATGAGTGCAGACAAGATAGGTCAGGTGCGTTACTGAAGTGGCTGCTAGCAAAAGAAATACCTCTGCAAGTTATTTTCATGAGGAAAGAGTCCAAGTTGTCTGGCCATTATTTCTTCACTTTCAAGATGTAAGGTTGTCAGGCAGAAGAATGTAATTTCCCAAGTAATCATTTTCCCAAATCTATGCATCCATCCACAGCTACGCTGTTGTCACAATGATACACCTGGGGTTCCTCATGAACGAGAAGGCCCTGAGTGGGAGAGATGAAGTTCCAACCTCAGCACTGCCTATTGAATTCCTAGTTAACTCAAAGCTCTGTGCATGCACAGGAGCTCAGGTAATAAGTATGCCAGTGCACACAGTAAGTCTCAGGGATGTACTTTTCAACGGAACCAAAGCCTGTTACTTTGTATTCCGTGGACTGCTCAGAGATGCAGGCATCTGCTAAATGCCCTAATAGAAGTAGGACTCCTCAAAATCCTACTAAATCTTATGAAATTACCATCATTAGTAATTGAGAGTGTGAAGGGGATTCCCATAACCGAGTAGCAGGTCACGTGGCACTTAAAGACACTTAAATTAAGTGATACTAGAAAAATAATCAACTCAAAACCCAAGTCAAGCATACCTGAAAACAGCACCACCGGTGCCAGAAACACATTTAGATTACTGAAGAGAGAAAGAGGCCAGAGTGAAAACCCAAAACTGGAGGACCACACCTGGCCCCAGTGCAGCTGAAATTCTGGGATCCATTTCTTAGTAAATTCCATTTCTGAAGGCCTGTACTACCACTCTCAACTCAAGTCCTGCGGGTTCTAAGCAGATGAAGGACAACCCACGTGGGGCTGACTTCACATTTATTCTAGCATCTTGCTTAATGATTGGCATTTCACAGGTACTCAATGAAAGACTGTTGGATTATGTCTTCAACTCTCTTCAAACACGAAGGTTGGCCAAATGTTTCATATTCTATCTCTACTCTCTTCGTTGCTTAACTGTTGCTACTTTTATAAGGCAAGATATATATAAAAAATCAAAACTGACTTCTCTAGATACAACACAACTGAGCAAGCTGATATGTCAACCATGGTGGAGTAAAAGAGATTTTTTTAAGGTATTCTCTAAGGACTTAGACTATTTGCCTGGTAACAGCTCTGATCTGTCCAGCACCTTAGCTCAAAGCTCTCATAACATAATGATAGTAATTGTATCATTTAGTTTCACAATACACATGTGAAATACAAGTTTTCTTCAGTCACTGCAATCATCTTACAGACAAAAAAATTAAAGCACTAAGCAGTTTGAACAAGGCCCTCCACATAGCAATGACTGGGCTAGAGTTTCAAGTCCTCCCTAGGCCCTGGAGGGCATTTACATTCTTCAGATGGGCCTGGACCCTAATAGAGTCATTCTCAGGCCATTGTCACTGGGCTTATGCCAATAACAGTTGTTGTGTTTATGGAGGGAGGCACATTTACTATCAATGCCACTCACATCCCAAAGATCTAATCCTATATCAATTTAACCATGACACTTTACTAGAGAAAATGATTTTTTATTCCTCTAAGATATGAAATTTTTACCATCTCCAAAATCACATATAAGGTCTGTGTGGAAAAAGTCCAGCCACTGTCAATATAATCAGAACAGTTTGCACAACATCAATGTAACCTGGCAGCCAAGGAGAGTAGACTGGAATGTACATGTGTGAACAATGACAACTTCACTGTATCAGTCAGCGGGGGCAGTAGACACCCATTGAGTGAGCATGTGTATTGTATGGCCAAATGACTGAGTGAGTAGAGCAACAAATCTGCATCAAATCTTGCATTAAGCTTAAACCTTCCTCTGCAGAAACTATTGGAATGATTCAGAAGGCTGCAGCTATGGGCAACCAGTGATTGGCAGCTCCATCACAACAGCACACCCACTCATGCATCAAATCTCCTGCAGAGGTTTTTTTTTTTTGTTTTTTTTTTTTTGGTGAAACTCATCATATCTGTGCAGAATTTTTTTTGTGAAACATCAAATCACCCAGGCGACTCAGCCTCCCTACAGCCCAGATTTGACACCCTGGGACTTCTGGCTTTTCCCAAAACTAAAATCATCTTTGAAAGGGAAGAGATTTTAGACCATCAATGAGATTCAGGAAAATATAATGGGGCAGCTGACAGCGGTTCTAACAAAGGATTTCGCAAAGTGTTTTGAACAGTGGAGGAGACACTGGGAGAACTGTGTGAGGTCCCAAGGTGCCTACTTTGAAGGGGACTGAGGTGTCATTGTCCCATGTACAGAGTTTCTTATATCTTGTATCTTCTTCAATATATATCTCTATTTTTCCTAGTACCTGGCTGGATACTTTCTGGAGAGATCTCGTATACTAGCACATTTCGTAGTGTGGGAGAATATTTGTACTTTCTCTGCTTTTCAGTTGAATGCCTGCTTCTGTCAAATCAGACATGATCCTGGACAATAAAGGGCTTCCTTACTCTAACCCCTGGCAGGTTCAATCAAACGATAGCCTCAGCCATGTCTAGATCAGAATCAATCAGCCTCTGGGGAGAGTCAAGTGCCATCAAAATTAATGAGTGTTGCATTCCTCTTTGTCAAACCAACCATGAAACTCTCCCTGGAATGAATACACTGGGTCCAGTGCTAGGCTCACAGGAGAGTGTTCTGTCTTCCCAAACTCAGCTATAACGGACATGGGCTATAAATTTATCCCATTACTGCAGACAAAGAATTTTTATCCTCCATAAACCAAGAGTGACCTTGAAAAACCAACTGACCTTGAAGGGCAAAACCTCACTTGCATTACCAGTTCCCCCTGAACCCTTGAGACCCCTCTAACTGGGGCCTCACTCCATAAACTCAGTAGAGGGGAAGTGGGTAGGTGGCTATATTGGAGAGGAAGGGGAGGCCAGCAGAAGGTGAAATGAATTGTGAAAAGTGAGATATTCTTAAAAAATACCTCAACTGTCCAAATGCACAGAAAACCTTGGTTAATCCCCAAACTTGGAAGGGGCAACAGTCCTACAGACAGGAGAAGAAAGGATGGGTGTACCAGGCAGGTGCAGGATATAACTGGAGTGCTTATCAACTGATTTGCACTCTATTATTAAGATTTCTAGTCACCTCAATCATTTGGAACAACCTTCAACCCCAAAATAAACAGCACCCCAAATAAATGAGAAAAACTGCTGTCCAATTGCCCATGGACAAGAAAGCCCAGATGGCAGGGAACGTTGATTTCTTCATGGTTCTAGCTCCTCAGAGCCCCTGGCCCACCACAGACTTCCTGTGTCTGTTGAACTGAAAGAAATATTCCAGGACCTTCCTCAGATACCATTAACAAGCACTCAAGAAACTGTCTATAAGGGCCAGGCATGGTTCTGAGTAATTTACCAATATTACCACAAACATGTAAAGTGAAATCTGGTCATCGGATTTTCCTAGGAAGCCCCAAGTCTCTCCTATTTTTCATCAGAAGAAAGGGTAGGGTTATTGTCTCATCTGTCAGCCCTGGCAGCCTCACCATATAGCAACCAAGTAGGTTAAACATATTCATGGTGATTATTCAAAGTTTAATGAAAGACTGAATTCAAGTTCCTTTCTGTTGGTGGAATAAAGCACACAAGCATAGAGTACATTCTTTTATTAAACAATAGAAGTTGTTCTGAGTGGGATGTTCAGAGAGAGCAATATTTCATTATTTGTAAAGGTGGAAGTCATATAAAGGAGGTATCGTGCTAATCTACAAATATTATAAAGTAAGTGGTATTCAGAACTAGCTTTTATTTATTGAAGTGAAATTCTGGCACAGGAAACAGATGTCCAGGAAGTCCAGGAAGCTCAGAGCATCCCAAAGAAGTTGGACTCAAGAAAGCATACACCAAGGCACATCATAATTACATTACTCAAGATTAAACATAAGGAGAGAATTTAAAAGCAGCAAGACAAAAGGAGACAGTTACCTACAAAGAAGTTCCCATAAGACTATCAGCTGATTTCTCAAAACAAACCTTGCAGGCAAGAAAGGGATGGAAAGAAGTATTTGAAGTCATAAAAGGCAATGACCTACATCCAAGATTACTCAATCCAGAAAAACTAGCCTTTAGAAAGGAAGGGAAGGTAAAGTTCTTCACAGATAAGGTCAAGTAAAAGGATTTCATCATCATCAAGCCCTTAATATATGAAATGTTAAAGGAACTTACCTAAGAAAAAGAAGATGATCAAAATACAAACAGTAAAATGACAACAAACTAACAACTATCAACAACCAACCTAAAAAAACAAAAACATAAATGAACTAAGCAAACAACTAGAACAGGAATAGATTCACAGAAATAAAGATCATATGGAGGATTATCACGGGGAGGGGGAGTGGAGAGAATGGGGGAAAAGGTAAAGGGAGTTAAAAGAATAAATGGTAGACACAAAATAGACAGGGGGAGGTTAAGAATAGAATGGGAAATGGAGAAGAGAAAGAACTTATATATGTGACCCAGGGATATGAACTAAGGTGAGGGAATGATGGTGGGGGTGGGTACAGGGCAGAGGAGAATAAAGGGGAGAAAAAAATGACACAACTGTAATAGTATAATCAATAAAATATATTAATTTTTTAAATAAAAAACTCATAAATAGATGTTGAAAAAAGAAATAATAACCTTAAATGGATATAAATGGATTACACATTCCGATCAAAAGACAAAGTATCTGAATAGATAAGAAATCATGACCCGCATATATGCTGCCTACAAGAGACCTACCTCAGACCAAAAGACCTACACAAACTGACAGTGAAGGGTTGGAAAAAATATTCCAAGCAAATGAACAGGGAAAAAAAGCTGGGGTATCAATATTTATATCACACAAAATAGGCTTTAAACACAGGCCATAAAGAGAGACACAGAAGAACACTTTATAATAGGGGAAGAAAGAATCTATCAAGAAGACATAAACATTGTGAACATATACGCACTCAACATACAAGGACCCAAATATGTAAGAAAACTCTTGCAGGACTTCAAGAAAGATATAGACGGCAACACACTTATACTTGGGGATTTTAACATCCCATTGTCAACAATGGAGAGATCTTCAAAACAAAATATCAAAAAGCAAACTGTGAAACTGAATGACACATTAGATCAAATGGAATCAGTTAATATATATATAAAGAACCTTTCATCCCAAAGAAGAAAAATACACATCCTTTTCAAATGCACATGGAACACTTTCAAACATAGACCACATGACAGCACACAAAACAAGACCCAACAAATTCAAGACAACTGAAATCATACCAAGCACTTTCTCGAACAATAAGGGGTTGAAACTAGAAACCAACCTCAAGTACAAAACTCAAAAAACACTCAAATTCAAGGAGATTGAATACAATGCTATTAAACAATGAATGGGTTAATAATAAGATCAAGGAAGAAATAAAAAGGTTTCTGGAAACAAATGAACAAACAACGGTCCAAAACCTATGTGACATAGCAAAAGCTGTGAGAGGGAAGTTCGTAGTGATATAGACCTACCTAAAAAAAGACAGAAACATTTCAAATACACAACCCACAACCTAACCCTACATCTGCATGAACTGGAGGAACATCAACAAACATAGACCAGAGCGAGTACAAGGAAAGAAATAACCAAGATCAGAGCAAAATTAAATGACATAGAGAATTAAAGAAAAATTATGAGGATAAATAAATCCAGGAGCTGGTTATTTGACAAGATAAACAAAATTGACAAGACTTTAAACAGACTGATCAAGAAAAAAAGGGAGAGAACCCAAATCAATGAAACCAGAAATGAAAGAAGAGAGATTACAACTTATACCACAGAAATACAAAAAACTGAAAGAAATGACTACGAACAACTATATGCCAAGAAATATGAAAACCTAGATGAAGTGGACAAATTTCTAGAAAAATATAATCTTCTAAAACAGAATGAAGAAGAAGCAGAAAGCCTGAAGAGACTGATAACACTTGGTGAAATTTAAGCAGTAATCAAAAAGCTTCTGTTAAACAAAAACTTTGGACCGGACGGTTTCGCAGGAGAAATCTACAAACCATTTAAGGAAGATCTAATCCCTATCTTTCTAAGACTATTCCAAAAAATCTAAGAAGAGTGATGATTCCAAACTCTTTTTATGAGGCCAACATCATCCTAATTCCAAAACCAGATAAAGACATAACAAAGAAAGAAAACTACAGGCTAGAATTGCTAATGAACGCAGACACTAAAATCCTCAACAAAATATTGGCAAATTGTATCCAGCAATACATTTAAAAGATCATACACCATGATCAAATAGGACTCATCCCAGGGATGCAAGCATGGTACAATATTTGCAAACCAATGAACATAATGCATCATACAAACAAAAGGAAGACAAAACTCACATGATCATAATCAACAGATTCAGAAAGAGCATTTGATAAGATACAGCACCCATTTATGATAAAAACACTCAGCAAAGTGGTAGTAGAGGGAGCATACTTCAAAGGCCATATATTACACAACTGCAGCCAACATCATACTCAACAGGCAAAAACTAAAAACTTTCCCACTAAGATTGGGAAGAAGAAAAGGATGTCCGCTTTCACTATTTCTATTCAACATAGTACTGGAAATCCTAGACACAGCAGTCAGACTAGAAAAATAAAATTTTTTAAAAATCTGGGGTAGCAATACTTGTGTCAGAAAAAATAGACTTAAAAAAGGGGGCCATAAAAAGAGACCCAAAAGGTCACTTCATAATACTCAAGGGAAGAATCCACCAAGAAGACATAAACAGTGCAAATATAAATGCACCCAACACAGGAGCACCCAAATACATAAGGAAAATCTTGGAGGACTTCAAGAAAGATATTGACAGCACCACAATTAGAGTAGGGGATTTTAACACCCCATTGTCAAAAATAGATAGATCTTCCAAACAAAATATCAACAAAGATATTGTGGCATTGAACAATGTCCTAGATGAAATGGACTTAACTGATATATATAGAGCCTTTCACCCCAAAGAAGCTAAATACACATTCTTTTCAAATGCACATGGAACATTTTCAAAAATAGACCACATAATAGGACACAAAACAAGCCTCAACAAATACAAGAAAATTGAAATCATATCAAGTATTTTCTCTGACCACAAGGGCCTGAAACTAGAACCAACCCCAAAGAAAAAAAACCAAAAACACTCAAACTCATGGAGCTTGAATAGCATGCTATTAAACAATGAATGTGTAAGACTGAAATTAAGGAAGAAATCAAAAAGTTTCAGGAAACAAATGAAAATGAACTACAACCATCCAAAACTTATGGGACACTGCAAAGGCAGTCCTGAGAGGGAAGCTCATAGAGATACATGCCTTCCTAAAAAATACATAAACATTTCAAATAAATAATCTAACTCTACACCTACAAGAATTTGAAGAACAACAAAGACAGCTCAAAGAAGGTAGAAGGAAGGAAATAACCAAGATCAGAGCAGAATTAAAGGACAGTGATTAAAAGCACAATTGTAAGGATCAATAAATCCAGGAGCTGATTCTTGGAAAAGACAAACAAAATAGACAAGCCTTCAAGCAGACTCATCAGGAAAAAAAGAGAGAGGACCCAGATGAACTAAAAAATGAAAGAGAAGAGATTACAACTGATGCCACAGAAATACAAAAGATAGTAAGACACTACTGTGAAGAACTATATGCCAAGAAATTTGAAAACTTAGGTGAAATGGACAGGTTTCTAGAAAAATATAATCTTCCAAAACTGAATGAAGAAGCAGCAGAAAGCCTGAACAGACAATAACAGCTGATGAAATTGAAGCAGTAATAAAAAAAACTCCCAACACACAAAAGCCCTGAATCAGATGGTTTCACAGGAGAATTCTACAAAGCATTTAAGGAAGAGCTAATCCCTATTCTTTACAGACTATTCCAAAAAAAACCAAGAAGATGTAAGACTCCCAAACTCTTTTTATGAGGCCAAAATTATCCTAATCCCAAAACCAAATAAAGACATAACAAAGAAAGAAAACTTCAGGCCAATATTGCTGATAAACATAGATGCTAAAAGCCTCCACAAAATATTGGCAAACTGCATCCAGCAACACATTAAAAAGACCATGCATGATGATCAAGTGGGATTCATCCCAGGGATGCAAGGATGGTACAATATTCTCAAAACAATAAACGTAATACATCACATAAACAAAAGGAAAGACAAAAATCACATCATCACATGAATAGATGAGGAAAGAGCATTTGAAAGATACAGCACCCATTTATGATAAAAACACTCAGCAAATTTGGAATAGAGGGAGCATTCCTCAACGTAATAAAGGCTATATATGAATGACCTACAGCCAACATCATACTCAATGGGCAAAAACTTAAACATTTCCCACTAAGATCAGGAACAATACAAGAATATCCACTTTAGCCAGTTCTATTTAACATAGTATTGGAAATCCTAGGCATAGCAATCAGACCAAAAAAAGACAGAAAAGGCATCCAAACTGGAAATGAGGAAGCAAAACTGTCATTGTTTGCAGACGACATGATAGTGTACATAGAAAACCCTATAGCCTCCACCAAAAAACTACTTGACCTAAAAAGTGATTTTGGCAAAACAGCAGGATACAAAGTCAATATTCAGAAATTGAAGGCATCTTTGTATACCAAAAACAAAATATCAGAAACAGAAATCAGGAAAAAAATCCCATTTGATACAGGAACAAGAAAAATAAAGTACCTGGGAATAAACCTAACCATGGAGGTAAAAGACCTGTACTCAGAAAACTACACAGCACTAAAGAAAGAAAATATGGAAGATACAAACAAATGGAAGCATATAGTGTGTTCAAGGACTGGAAGAATTGACATCATCAAAATATTCATACTACCCAAAGCAATTTATAGATTCAACACAATCCCTATAAAATACCAATGGCCTATTTCACAGATATGGAACACTCAGAAATTTATATGGAACCATAAATAAGCCCAAATAGCTGCAACCATTTTTAGAATGAAGAACAAAGTAGGAGGGATCACAATACCTGACATAAAACTATATTACAAGGTCACTGTAATCAAAGCACTCTGGTACTTGCATTATTAGAGACACATAGATAATGGAACAGAATAGAGAGCCCAGAAATAAACCCAAGTCTCAATGGTCAATTAATATTTGAAAAAGGGAGCAGAAGCATAAAATGGAGTACAAATAGACTCTTCAGCAAATGGTGTTGGGAGATCTGGACAGCTACATGCAAAAAAATGAAATTAAACCACCAACTTACACCATACACAAAACTAAACTTAAGATGGATAAAATCGCAACATTATAAAAGTCCCAGAGGAGAACATAGTCAGGAAAATCTCAGATATTCCACGCAGCAATATTTTCACCAATATGTCCGCCACAGCAAGCAACGTAAAGGAAAGAACAAATAAATGGGACTTCATCAAATTAAAGAGGTTCTGCATGGCTAAAGAAAACATCAGCAAAATGAAAAGGGAACCAACCATATGGGAAAATATATTTTCCAATGATACCTCGGACAAGTGTTTGATCTCCAAAATATATAAAGAACTCACATGACTCCCCTTCAGGAAGACAAAAAATCCAATTAAATAATGGCAAAGGACCTGAATGGACACTTCTCTAAGGAGGACATATAGTGGACCTGGAGACATAGGAAAGAATGCTTAGCATCACTAGCCATCAGAGAGGTGCAAATTAAAACCACAATGAGATAGCACTTCACACTAGTCAGAATGGCCATCATTAACAAATCAACAAACAGTAAGTCCTAGGGAGGTTGTGGAGAAAAGGGAACCCTAGTACATTGTTGGTGGAAATGCAGACTAGTGCAGCCACTATGGAAAACAATATGGAATTTCCTCAGAAAACTAAAAATGAAATTGCCTTTTGACCCAGCAATTCCACTGGTGGGATTATATTCTAAGAATCCTAAAGCACCAATTGAGAAGAACCTATGCACCCCAATGTTCGTAGCAGTGTTATTTAAAATAGCCAAGTGTTGGAAGCAACCTAAGTGCTCACCAGTAAATGAATAGATAAAAAAAAACTATGGTCTTTTACACGATGGAATACTATTCAGCAGAAAGAAAGGAGGAGTTCCTACCCTTTGCAACAGTATGTATGGACCGGGAAAGCATCATGCTAAGTGATATAAGCCAGGTGATAAAAGACAAATACCATATGATCTTACCTATAAGTGGAATCTAATCAGCAAAACAAAGAAGCAAGCAAACAAAATATAACCAGATATTGAAATAAAGAACAAACTGACAGTAACCAAAGAGAAGTGGGGAGGAAGATAACAGGGAAAAAAGGAGTTAGGGTCATCAAGGAACATGTATAAAGGACCTGTGTACAAAGCCAAAGGCAGGTAGCAGTGAGGGTGGTGGGGGCAGGGTAGAGTAGTGGGAGGAAAATGGAGACAACTGCGCTTCAACAACAAGAAAAAAAATAAAAAAGAAGAAAAGAATAATCTCATTAACAACTGCATAAAAAAGAATAAAATACCTAGGAATATATTTTACCAAGGAGCTAGAAGACCTGCACACTTCAAACTGTAACATATTGATGTAAAACACTGAAGAAACAAATGAATGTAAAGATATTCCATGCTCATTTATTAGAACAATCAAAGTTATTAAGTTATCCACTCTACTCACAGTAATCTACAGATTCAATGCAATCCCTATCAAAATTCCAATAGCCTTTTTCTCAGAAATACAATAGTCCTAAAATTTGTATGAAATCGTAAGAAAATCCAAATATCCACAGCAATCTTGAGAAAGAAAAAAAAGTTGGAGGTTATCACGCTACCTGATATCAAACTATACTACAAGGCCACTGATAATCAAGACAGCCTGGTACTGATATGAAACCAGACACATGGTCCCAACTGGTGTGGCTCAGTGTGCTGGGCACTGTCTTGTAAACTGAAACATCACCGTTTTGATTCCCAGTCAAGGCACATGATGCCTGTGTTGTGGGCCAGGTCCCCAGTTGAGGGCATGCAAGAGGCAACCAATCAATTTTACCCACATATCGATGTTTCTCTCCTTCTCTCTCTCCCCCTCCCTTCCCCTCAATCTAAAAATAAATAAATAAATAAAATCTTTAAAAACAAACACATGGATGGAACTGGAGAGTATTATGCTAAGTGAAGTAAGCCAAGCGGTGAGGGACAAATACCATATGATCTCACCTTTAACCGGAACATAATCAACAAAAGCAAAAAGCAAGCAAAACTTAACCAGAGACACTGAAATTAAGATCAATCTAACAATAGCCAGGGGGGAGGGGGGAAGGGACAATGGGGAGAACAGTTTTCAGGAACCACTATAGAGGACACATGGACAGAACCAAGGGGAAGGAGGGAGGCAGGGAAGGGAGGTGGGATTGGAGGGGGAGGGAGGAGGGGAGAGGATGCAGACAACTGTAATTGAACAACAATAAAATAATAAAAAAAACATAAAACAAAAAAACAAAAAACAAACACATAAATTAATGGAACAGAACAGAGAGCCTGGAAATAAACCCACACATTTAGGGTCAATTAATTCAATGCAAGAGAGCCAAGAATATACAATGGAAACTCTCTTCAATAACTGGTGCTGAGAAAACTGAACAGACCCATTTAAAAGAATGAAATTGGACCAGTCTCTTACACCACACACAAAAATTAACTCAAAATGGATTAAAGACTTGAATGTAAGACTGGAAACCAAAAAATCTCCTAAAGAAACCTAGGGGTTAAGCTCTTTGATACCAGTCTTGGCAGTGATTTTTGCATTTGACACCAAAAGCAAAGGCAACAAAAGCAAAAATACACAAGTTTTTCTTTAAAAAAAAAAGAAGAAGAAGAAAGGAAAGAATAGAAAGGGAAAAAATGCATGATTTCAACAATCAAGACTCAGGTTCTTGATTCCACATAAAAATCATTTGGGGATGATGTATCTATCTCTTCCTGCTACTTTCCCACTGTCTTTCTTAACATCATAAAAATCAGCAAAATGATTAACAGGAAGTTTCCTCCCTCTGGAGCAAACCTTCAACCATCCCCTACTTCCCCCATAAGCCTCTCCAACCTCCTTTGCACTTGCTGCCCAGCTCAACACCTCACTGCAGCCAGAACAGAGAGAAGGTGCTTGATCACGTTGTGCACAGAGCCCAAGGGCATGGTGGCAGGTCCATGCTCCCAGGCAACCCCTGCAAGGATGCCACCTTGCCTCACTACCTGCTCCCAGCCTCTCTCTCCTGCACAGGAACTACCTCTCCTCAGGACCTCCTGGGAGACCCATAGCTGTGTATTCTTTCTGACTCTTCCCAAACAGCGAAGAGGCTTGAAAAACTTAAAAGGGAAGCAAGTGCAGAGAAAAAAAGAAAAGAGGCATCTAAGTGGGGGTCCCACTCCCAGACTGAGGTTTGTCAGTCCTTCTCTCCCCTTCCTACACACATCACACCCCCAACAGCACCCACCCCACTTCAGGAGCTCCCACTAGGGAGAATCACATTCACAGGATTCGGTTGAAAGGGAGTGAAGACACTCAAACACTATAAAGACGAAAGTCATATTTTCCTTCCTCTTAGAAACACTAGTTTTGTCCTTTTAAAAAGAAGCCCAGGAACAGGTTTGTAGCAGGGTGGAGGCAGTGGCCCTCCATGTTTGTTCATCTGCTTCTTCATCTAGTACATTCAGAACTTTTTCCGAGCCGATGGTTTTTATATTTAGGATTTGTTTATATTCTCTTTAAGCTTCTTGTGCTTGTGTCTTGAATCTGCCCTCTTCCCTATTGGGTGAAACTCCACCCCATCCCCACCACAAATCTGACAGGAAGCTTCTGTCTGGTTCCTTTGTTTGTCTTGACATGTATTTCCTATTTGGAGGCAGGGAGATTCCTACAGAAACATGACAGATCTCAGCACATACAAGAAAAATCACCAATAGGAAGACAGTCCTAGTGCAACCACCTCCCTAGCTGATTCCTGTCAACTAGTGAGAGGCCCCTGTCAGAGACAAGAAGAATTCCAGAAGCTTTTGTTAATGTATTTCTAATATTGATACCATTGCTAAGAGAGTAGGTCTTAAAAGTTCTCATAATAAGGCAGAAAAAATTTGTAACTCTGTGAGGTAATGGATGTTAACTAAACTGGCATATCATTTCACAACATATACATACAGGGCCTGTATGGAGAAAGTCAAACCATGGTTAATATAATGAGAATGGTTTGCGTAACATCGATATAACTTGGCAGCCAAGGAGAGTGGACTGGAATGCACATGTGTGAACAATGACGACTTCACTGTAGTAGTCAGTGGGGGTAGTAGATGCCATTCAGTGAGCAGGTATACTGTGTGGCCGTCACATTCGAAATGGCTGAGCGACTAGAGCAATGATTCTGCTTCAAATTTTGCATTAAGTTTGAACATTCCTCCGCAGAAACTACTCAAATGATTCAGAAGCCCACAGCTATGGGCAACCGGTGATTGGCAACTTTATCACAACAACATGCCCACTCATGCATCAAATCCCCTGCAGAGTTTTTTGGTGAAACATCAAATCACCCAGGTGACTTAGCCCACCTACAACCCAGATTTGGTGCCCTGCGACTTCTGGCTTTTCCCAAAACTAAAATCACCTTGGAAAGGGAAGAGATTTCAGATGAGATTCAAGAAAATATGATGGGCAGCTAATGGCAATTCCGACAAAGGATTTCGCAGAGTATTTTGAACAGTGGAAGAGACACTGGGAGAACTGGGAGAGGTTCCAAAGTGCCTACTTTGAACGGGACTAAGGCATCATTGTCCTATGTACAATGTTTCTTGTGTCTTATATCTTCTTCAATGTATGTCTCTATTTTTCATATTACATGGCTGGATACCTTCTGGACAGACCTTGTATATCAACATATTGTACACCTTAAACTTATACAGTGTTATATGTCCATTATATCTCAAAATAACTAGAAAAATATTGATGCTTTTATCGATGTCTGACTTAAGGTAGTAGTATTTTTTTAAGTCTTATAAATACCTTGTAGTTTTGCAAATTAAAATTTGCTGCTTATGCACACTTGTAAATAAATTATCTCACAGCTATAACTTTTACTGCTCAGTGCAGATAAATTATCGTGCCCTCAGCAGAGCAGCTACCTGCAGTGCGGGCCTTCAGTTCTGAATATTTGGAGGGTGGTTAAATAATGTGTGGTAAATCTCTCTGCAGCTCTCACACACATGTGCACACATTCACTCTTCTTGTTTTTTTTTTTTTTAATTGAATAACCCACAATTGAGTTATACATCTACTTTTGATGTACATGTTAATGGGGCAGCTGGGGCCCTGCCACTGCTCAGTGACCAAGGGAAGGAAAAGCCTGAAACAAAAGCCTTTTACACTTGTTTCTGCATTGGCTCCTGAGACACCTTTTTGTGTATGAAGGGCTCGCAGGCTGTGCTTGGCCTGCCTGGATCAATGCTATTCCTGCGGCAACAATGTTGGGCACACGGGTACCCTCAGTGTCACCAGCGGTTTCAGGGACTCATTCTCTGGGACAGTGATGAGAACTGGAGGCAGCAAGGAAGGACAGATTAAAACTGCCTCTGAGCCAGCATTTCCAAATGAGGGTGTCCCCTGTCATGTCCTCTAGATGGGAGTAGGTCTCCTAATGTCAGAGTATGCTCCAATTTCAGGTATGATGCATTGGAAGGATCTGCTTGGATACACGCACACAGCCACAAACACCCACGTGCAAACTTCTGCACCCTTAGAATTTCTCCACAACTCAGCAGACCATTTCCACTTTCTTTCAATCCTGAAATATTTCAGAACTGAGCAGACTGGGAGCTGGAGGAATTTTAGTTCCCAGCTCAGAGGTTTCCACCCCTGCCGTCCACATCTCACACCTCACCACATTCCAGGCCTAAAGACAAAGCCTTTATGCATCTATCTCTTGTATTAAATATTTCTTCATTTTTATTAATAAAAAATCTGCAACTGTTCATCAGAGCTTCTGACTATAATCAGATAACCTATGCCTATCCTGTCAACCAAAGCAAAGACATTCTGCAACAGGGTCATGAGCTGTGCTGAGGCAAATGCAGGGAACAAGGAGGAAGCCTCACTACCTTCAACAGTACCTGCACTTGCAGTAACCCTGGCTGTAACAGCCTCTCATTTCACAGAGGAAGCATGCAACCGTGACCATCCAGCACCAGGTCAGTTTTGCCATTACAAGGTACAAGCTGTAAGGCTCAATGCTAATAACTGATTGAGCATTGTGAGTATTACTGTTTGTTTACAACATCTGACTTTTGGAGATTTTAATTACATGAAGAGAAAGAGTACTAGGAAAAGTTAACATGTCTTCCATTTTTTAGCATGTGTTTTTCAATCTCATTCCTTTTCAGCAGTTGGTGACACATCCTGCAGGTTGCCAGGGATAGTTTGGGGCATCTTAATCCTAACATGTGGCTCTTCTCCACACCTTTGTTTCCTCCAATAACCCTCATGGCTTTCTTAACTGTCCCTTTTTAATGATAAGAAAAGACGAGAACCCTATTTTGAAAGGCCTCAGGAGCCAGAATGGAAGCTGCCAAGTCCTTTCTGGGTAGGCCTTCTTGCCACATGCTCCCCAAATGGTGGTGTCTCAAATGCAAACCATGAGGCACTCCATGATGCAAAGATCCCTGCCCCCACAAAAACAAACCAAACAAACAAACGAAAAAACCCTAGAGTCTTACAAGAATTTTGCCAGAGAGTCTGAGAGGTTTCGATATAATCTGACAACGTAAAGTGGAGACAGTGCATCCTAGAACACCCAGTGACAGTGAGGCTTGAGGGAAAAGGCCCAGCTTGGGGTCAGACATGGAGGCCAACATGGCTCTTTGGCCCTTAGCAAGTTCCTCGAGCTCCCTGTGCCTCAGTTTTCCCTTCTGTAACATGGGGTATATAATAACAAGGGCACCAACCTGGTTAGCTGAGGAAGGCACTGGATGAGTGATGCACAGAAAGCAGTTGGAGACTGCCTGCCTCTACTGGGCCCACAGTGATTGCTGTAATCATTTCCCTCATGAAGTTCAGCACCACCCAGACTCCCGACTTCCTGCTGGTTGTCAATCCTGCCTTCAGATCTTACAACACAATGTAGCACTGTCCTTGACACTTTACTCATCAACAAATCTGCCATCATTTATTTATTGAGTAACTGGAAAATGCTGAGGGGTTGACATAGGCTCCCTGATCTCAGGATCAGGATGCTTAAGGTGGAATTCTTCCTGCACTCAGAAAGTGAGAATGACTAGTGAGCAAGCAGCAGGGAACTCAGTCTAGTGTGAAGCAAACACCCACAAAATCAAAGGGCTTCACTCAAAGTCCATCGATTCTGAGGCAGGCACCTGGCAGCTCCTTCTCAGTGTGTAGAGATGATGCCTGTAGGGGCAGCCTGGGGGACGCCAAGCCCACCCCCACTGGAGAGAGAGAAGAGGGCCAAGGGCTAGAACTGAGGCTGGACTGGGCTGGCTGTGGTCTGATGGGGGCTGGCCATGACCACTGCCCAGGAAGTCCCTTCTCTCACTGAAACTCCTGCTCCATGCTCAGAGCCTATTGCTGCAGGACAGCGCCTTGTCCAACAGTAACCACTGATGCCGAAGGAGGGGCGACAATAAAAGCCTCGGAGTTCTGACAGCCACTCAGGCACTTGAGCTCAGGGAACCTGAAATGATAAGGGAGACTCATGGAGTGCTGAGGTGTGCGCCCAGAGTTCATCCAAAGTCACTGGGAGGAAGAGGGTGTGTGTGTGTGTGCAGGCCCCAGTGCTCAATCCTAACTCATGGACATGAACTTCCCCCTCCCACCCAGAAACCCTCATGCTCCTCTTTCTGGGGGGGACCACACAGATATTTAGGGCTTTTTCTTTATAATTTATCACCCTCAAAATACACCTACCCATACAAACAAACCAGAATACCCACTAATGTTTAACGTGAAAACAAAACTGACCTCAAGTTAGTCCAAAAGGTTCAGATTTCTCTGTAGCCAAACCCTAGGACCCTGCATTTTTCTGTTTTGAACAGTGACAAGCACTTTTCATTTCCTTGGGATATGAAAGCTGATTCTGCTGCCCTCCAAGACCTGATGTCTGTTCTCATGAGGATAGCCAGGAGGAGAGGGGAAGGCCCAGGGTCAGCCACGACACTCTGGGTCCCCCAGTGCAGTAACTGGCCGTGCATATGCCTCTTGGCCGCCCCAAGAAAAGGTGCAACCATGAAGGGTCCACAGCGCCATAAACCAACAAGCTGCTGGAGGAGACTTTCAGATCTACAAAAAGATTCCAGGAGAAACAAAACCCAGAATTAATCTATTTCAAGCGAGTTTTTTCTGATGAAAAGTGCCCAAAACTCACCTCATACTTCAAAGTGATTGACAGTTTAATACCAGGGTGTGTGGCAACCACCACGTAAAACCACAAGACTCAAAGATCTGTCACGGATCCTGGGACATTGTCTAAGGACAAGCTAATAAGGCTACCTGAGATAAATGGGGAGCACTCACAGGCTCAGAGGATGACCATATTGAGGTGGACAGGGAGCACTCACAGATCACATGAAGCTCCTAAATGCTCCAGATCAAGGACACTGACATGCACAGCTCATAGCCATGTCTAGTAATGTGTGCTCCCTGAGGGGCTTCCCTGGAAGAATAAGTTCATCTATTGGCTTTGCTCAGATAACAAAAATCCTGAGCAAATTTCTGCGTCTCCTCATGGAAAAAAAATCATAGAGTATGAATCCTTCCATGCTTCAATACCCTAACCCACAAGAGGCTTTTTAAATTCTCCTTAATTACTTACTCTTTAGAAATCTCTAAGGGAATGAGGCACAACCAGCCTCCAATCCCAAGCTGGAAAGGAAGAGTCTGGGTAGGTTTGCCTGTGCATCCTAGATGCTGCCTTATGGACCTGGGGATCCCCCAGGGTGCCATAAGAGGCCACCAGGGAATCAAAAGCAGGATTTGATGGTGGTGACCCCAAGCTTCTGCAGTCAGGTGGGGCTGACCCCAGTGTAAGGTAAGGAGCTCCCAGTTCTCATTATCTTATCTGTCTGGTACTTTTAAATTATGGTCACCTGAGATATTTATCTCTCACATTTATAAAACCAATGAGCCAAGCAGTTTCTCTGCAAGCTTTCGGAGTCTAAATGATGGTCTTCCTTAAATAATACTTCCTTAGAAAAGTACAACTATGATCTAATGGGAAAGACCCCAGTTCCGTAATCACCCAGGCATTTCCTACACAGAGGCTCACAGGCTCCTGTGGGCTGTGCGTTCTTAGCCTGTCAGAGCAGCCTGTCAGCTGGTCTTTTCCTGCTTTGGCCACACTCTGTTCTGCTAGGGGACCTGGTTCTGTAGCACCCTGTAGCCTTTCCTCCTGATCCAATAAAGTACAATGATGCATATCCATGGAAGTATTTTTAATACACATGATATTTAATCATCAGAATGTCTTTTGTATTAGCAGAGTAGAGTGACATTTAATGAAGTGCAGGCAGGTGGCCCTCCAGAGCCTCAGTTTCTCCAACATAAGTGAAGGGTTTATATAACTAGCCCCTATGGTGTTCCCAGCTTCCAAACACTGTTTGCTGAGGAGATTCTTTTCCCACGCATGGAAAAGTGTAGCCCTGGGATCACGCATGAGCAAGGACTCTGCGTGGAAAATGGCCCAAACTGGCATGCACGAATTCATGTCCGTGGAATAAAGAATTCTTTGAAAGGGAATTTGGCTAAGATATTTCTTAAGATTTACTGCCTTGCTGAGTCTCTCACCCCTGGATCAAGGGGCTTATGCTAATGAATGCCCAGGATCTTTCCTGCCACAATGTTTACCTTCCTAAATAATCATCC
>PVJI01017586.1:0-35297 GCA_004026765.1 Micronycteris hirsuta | reverse complement strand
AAGTTCTAGAGGAAAACATCGGTAGGAAAATCTCAGACATTCCACACAGCAACATCTTCAATGATTTGTTCCCTAGAGCTAGGGACATAAAGGAAAGAATAAACAAATGGGATCTTATCAAAATAAAGAGCTTCTGTGGGGCTAAAGAAAATAGTATTAAAATAAAAAGAGAACCAACCGTATGGGAAAACATATTTGCCAATGATACCTCAGACAAGGGTCTGATCTCCAAAATATACAAAGAACTCATACGACTCCACTCCCTGAAGACAAAAAACCCAATTAAAAAATGGGCAAAAGACATGAACAGACACTTGTAGGAAAAGGACATACAGAGGGTCCGGAGTCATATGAAAAGATGCTCAACATCATTAGCCATCAGAAAGATGCAAATTAAAACCACAATGTGATACCACCTCACACCAGTCAGAATGGCCATCATCAACAAAGCAACAGATAACTGTTGGAGGGGATGTGGAGAAAAGGGAACCCTACTGCACTGCTGGTGGGAATGCAGACTGGTGCAGCCATTGTGGAAAACAGTATGGAACTTCCTCAGAAAATTGAAAATGGAACTGCCTTTGACCCAGCAATTCCACTACTGGGATTATACCCTAAGAATCCTGAAAAACCAATTCAAAAGAACCTTTGCACTCCTATGTTCATAGCAGCACAATTCACAATAGCTAAGTGCTGGAAACAACCTAGGTGCCCATCTACAAATGAATGGATCAAGAAACTATGGTACATCTACACAATGGAATTTGCAGCAGAAAGGAAGAATGATCTTATACCCTTTGCAACAGCATGGATGGAACTGGAGAGCATCATGCTAAGTGAAGTAAGTCAGGCAGTGAGGGACAAATACCATATGATCTCACCTTTAACTGGATCATAACCAACAAAAGCAGAAAGCAAGCAAAACATAACCAGAGACATTGAAATTAAGAATAGTCTAATGGATAGACAGGGGAGAGGGGGGAGGGGACAATGGGGAGAAGGGTTTTCAGGAACCACTGTAAAGGACACATGGACAGAACTAAGGGGGAGGAGGGAGACTGGGGAGGAGGGGGGCTGGAGGGGAAGTGAGGATGGGAGGGGAGAGGATGCAAATAAATGTAATTGAACAAAAATAAAATAAAATAAATTATATTAAAAAATAAATAATAAAAATAAACTAATAAAGTCTTTAAAAAAAGAAACTATGATACATTTACACAATCGAATTCTACAGAGCAGAGAGGAAGAAGGGGCTTATACCCTTTGCAACAGCATGGATGGAACTGGAGAGTATTATGCTAAGTGAAGAAGGCCAGGTGGTGAGGGACAAATGCCATATGATCTCATTTTTAACTGGAACATAATCAACAAAAGAAAACAGCAAGAAAAACATAACCAGAGACATTGAAATTAACAACAGCCTGAGAGTGGCCAGAGGGGAGGGTGGAGGGGACAATAGGGAGAAGGGTCTTCAGGAACCACAATAGAGGACACATGGACAGAACCAAGGGAGAGGAGGAAGGCAGGGAAGTGAGGTGTTGTTGGAGGGGGTGGGGGAAGGGGAGGGGAGAGGATCCAGACAACTGTAATTGAAAAACAATAAAGTAATTTTAAAAAAATCTCAAAAACACTCAAACACATAGAGATTGACTAGTATGCTATTAAACAATGAATGGGTTAAGAGTGAGATCAAGGAAGAAATTAAAAAATGTCTATAAACAAATGAAAATGAACTCACAACAGTCTAAAATTTATGGGACACAGTGAAGGCAGTCCTGAGAGGGAAGTTCATAGTGAATAAAGAAACATTTCAAATAAACAACCTAACACTACATCTGCAGGAACTGGAGGAACAACAAGAAACAAGGCCCAGAGTGAGAACAAGGTAGGAAATAACAAAGATCAGAGAAGAATTAAACAACATAGAAACTAAAAGCAGAATTCTAAGGAGCAATTAATCCAGGAGCTGGTTCTTTAAAAAGATAAACAGATTGACAAGCCTTTAAGGAGACTGATCAAGAAAAAAAGAGAGAGGAACCAAATAAACAAAATCAGAAATGAAAGAGGAGAGATTACAAGTGCTTTCACAAAAATACAAAGGATTGTAACAAATTACTACGAAGAACTGTATGCCAAAAAATTTGAAAACCTAGGTGAAATGGGGAAATTTCTAGAAAAATATAATCTTCCAAAATGGAATGAAGAAGAATCAGAAAGCCAGAACAGACAAATAAGAGCTGATGAAATTGAAGCAGTAATAAAAAAAATTAAATTAAATTAAAAAAAAAACCTTCCCGACACACAAAAGCCCTGGACTGGATGGTTTTACAGAAGAGTTTTACAAAAGATTTTAAGAAAGAGCTAACTAATATCCTTCTCAGTCTATTCCCAAAAACATAAGAAAAGGGAAGACTCCCAAACTCTTTTTATGGAGCCAGCATTATCTTAATCCCAAAACCAGATAAAGACAGAACAAAGAAAACTTCAGGCCAATATCGCTGATGAACATAGATGCTAAAATTTTCAACAAAATATTGGCAAGTCACATCCAGCAATACATTAAAAAGATCATACACCAGGACCAAGTGGGATTCATCCCAGGGATGTGAGGATGGTACAATATTCACAAATCAATAAACTTAATACATCACATAAACAAAAGCAAAAATAAAAATCACATGATCATATCAATAGATGCAGGAAAAGTATTCTATAAGGTACAGCACCCATTTATGATAAAAACATTCAGCAAAGTGGGAATAGAGGGAACATTCCTCAACATGATAAAGGCCATATATGAGAGACCTACAGCCAACATCATACTCAATGGGCCAAAACTAAAATCTTTCCCACTAAGATCAGGAACAAGACAAAGTTGTCCACTATCACCACTTCTATTCAACATAGTACTGGAAGTTTTAGCCACAGCAATCAGACAAGAAGAGGAAATAAAAGTCATCCAAATTGGAAAGAAGGAAGTAAAACTGTTATAGTTTGCAGATGATACGTGTACATAGAAAACCGTATAGACTACATCAAAAAACTACTCAACCTAATAAGTGAATTTGGCAAAACAGTGGTATACAAAGTCAATATTCAGAAACAGAAGGCATTTTTGTACACCAACAATGAAATACCAGAAACAGAAATCATGGGGGGGAAATTCCATTTAATATAGCAACAAAAAAATAGCATACCTAGCAATCAACATAACCAAGGTGGTAAAAGATCTGTATTCAGAAAACTATAAAACACTTAAGAGAGAAATTAAGGAAGACACAAATAAAGAAAGGCATATACAATGTTCATGGATTGGAAGAATTAACATCGTCAAAATATCCACATTACACAAAGCAATTTATAGATTCAATGCAAGCTCTATTAAAATACCAATGACATATTTCATAGATATAGAACAAACATTTCAAAAATTTATATGGAACCATAAGTGACTACGAATAGCCTCAGCAATTTTGAGAAAGAAAAACAAAGTAGGAAGAATCACAATGCCTGATTTGATGCTCTATTACAGGCCATCAAAATAAAAAGCTTAGGCACAGCTAAAGAAAACATCAGCAAAATGAAAAGTGAGCCAGACATATGGGAAAATATATTTGCCAATGATACCTTGGATGAGGGTTTGATCTCCAAAATGTATAAAGAACTCACATGACTCCACACCAACGATACAAACAATCAAATTTAAAAATGGGCAAAGGTCTTAAGCAGACACTTCTCCAAGGAGGACATAGAGAGGGCCCAGAGACATATGAAGGATGCTCAGCATCACTAGCCATCAGAGATATGCAGATTAAAATATGCAGATATGCTTATTTTTTGTATATTGATCTTGTCCATGCAATCCTATTGAACTTATTTGTTATTCTTATAGGTTTTTTAGCAGATTCTTTACAGTTTTCTCTGTGCAAAATCATGCCCTTGGAAAATATAGTTTTACTTCTTCAAAAATAAAAAAGATTCTTTTCCAGTTAAAGGTGAGATCATGTGGTATTTGTCCCTCACTTTTTCAGGAACCACTATAGAGGACACATGGACAGAACCAAGGGGGAGGATGGAGGCAGGGGAGGGAGGTGGGTTTGGAGGGGGTGGGAGGAGGGGAAAAATTAAAATTAAAAGAATATAAGCACCCCTATGTTCTTTGCAGTGTTATTACAATTGCCAAGATTTGAAAACAGCTCAAGTGTCCATCAGTAGATGAGTGGATAAAGCAACGATGGGATATTTACACAGTGGAATCATATTTGGCCATAAAAAAGAAGAAAATTTTACCTTTGCAATTGCATGGGTGTACCTGGAAAACATCATGCTGAGTGAAATAAGCCAGTCAGAGAAAGACAAATACCGTATGATTTCACTCATATATGGAATTGAATGAACAAACTGAACTAACAAGCAAAATTGAGACAGACTCAAAGATGGAGAGCAGGTTGACAGCTCTGGGGGGTAGGGATAGGTGGTAGAGGGATTGAGTGAAAAGGCAAAAGGACCCATGACCACAGACAACAGTGTGGTGATTACTGGGGAGTGAGATATAAGGGGACTAAATGGTAATGGAAAAATAATAAAGATTAAATTAAAAATGCATAAATTAGAAAAATTTTAAAAAGAGGATAGAAAATAGAGCCAGTGGGTACAGGTGCCTATTTTTAGGATTTTTGATATAAAAGGAAACAGGAATAGAGTGAAGGCTGGAGAAAGATGTAAAGCAAATAGAGGATTTTTTTCAAGATTAAAAAATATTACCTGCTTTTATCCTACTAATAATGAGCACCAAGAGGAAGAAATTTGTTACTGAAAGAGAAAGAGGAGGTAACAGATGGAGCAAAATAGTTGGGAAGTTGAGAGGCTAAGAGGGGATGAGATCCAGTACATATGCAGGGAATAGGCCTTAGATGAGACCAGGGACAATTTATGTATTATAAGAAGACAAGAGAGGTGTTTTGGTAAATATGGAGGTGAGATTGCTTCTATTTTCTCAGTTAAATAAGATTATCAGCTCAGGTTGAGGAGTACGGGACTTTTGGAGGTTTCTAAGGGGAACAGGTGAAAACATTTTCTGAGAAAATTGGAGTGCAATGAGTGCAAGTTGACTTGAGAAGTACATTAGGAGAGTGAGATTTATGGATTTAAATTTAAAGTTAATCCGGTCAGCATAGCTGTGATTTTTTCAAGTCAAGCTTAGCCACTTAAATATAGGCTTTGAGTTAGTGGACTATTAGATTGAGCCATAGCTGAGGTTTTCCAGGTGAGTATAACGAAGGTAGAGAAAAACAAAGTAGTTCAATATTTTTCAAAGTTGAGATTATAATGATAAACCATGGAATCAAAGTTTAGTAAGGAGGAAATGAGGATATGAAGTAAATCATGGACAGCTAAACAAGTCAAGGCATCAGTGGGTTGGAGACCCAAAAGTATTTTTTAAATGGTTAAGTTAGAGTTACAATATTAAGTAAACTAGAAATATAGGAGACAGTGTTCAAAGAGTAAGGTTCTACTAAATCAATTTTCTGGGGGGAAGGCTGTTTATTAGTAATGACAACTTTTAAACTATGACCATGTAAAGTGTTGGCTAAGGTGAGGTAAAAGTCAATATAACTCAAAAAGAATATATGAAGGAAAAGAGAAGGCAGAATGTTGGAAGGATACCTACATGGGCTATTGAGTAACCAAGAGTGATAAATAAAGAATGGATAAAGAGAAAGCAGTGAGTCAAGAGCTAATATTTCCAGTGCATGATAGTTAATAACCAAGGATTCAATAGATCACTAATAAGAAAGGGCGGAGGGTCCAACGGCTGGAATTTCAATAGAGATTAGGTATTAGAAAGAGGAGGTAGGAGAAATCTGAGGATTGTCAGGTATATGAGAAAAAACAGCCTCCATGTGCAAGATGTTCAGAGAAATTTATATCCTCAAGTAACGTTAGGTTTCAGTTAAGACAAAAATGAAAAGGGTGTTAAAAATGCAGTTGCAAATATCAGGAGTAGTGGATAATGCATTAGAATGGTTGAGTGAATCAGGAAGGGGTAGAATATTGAGTTAGGTTAATTGAATCTAGGAAACGAGGGAATATCTGCGGCTTGGACATCTAGCAGTGACTGAGGAAAACAAGTACAGGAGACATGAAGGGATTGGTCCTGGGGTTGGGTCATGTTTTATTTTGTTAAGATACTGTAACAGAATATCATAGACTAGGTATTTTAAACACCAAACATTTATTTCTCACAGTTCTGGAGGCCGGGACGTCTAAGATCAAGAAACAGGTAGATTTGGCCTCTGGTGAGGACCTCCTTCCCAGTTCATAAATGGCTGTCTTCTTGCTGTGTCTTCACATGGCAGAAGTGGTGAGGGAGCTCTTTGGGGTCTTTTTTATAAGGACACTAATTCCTTTCATGGAGGTTCCAATATACGACACAGTCACATCCCAAAGACCACACCTCCACATACCGTCACATTTGGGATTAGGTTTCAATGTATGAATCGGGGAAGGGGATACAAACATTTAGTCTAATAGCAGGTCTCTTAAGGGAAGGTGGGTAATTAGATATAATAATAGCTTTTTTCTGGGGGATGGTCTCCTAGAGGTTTCTAAGGGGAACAGGTGAAACAACCTCTATTGAGGCTGACAGTGTTGAAGGAAGTTATTACACTAATATACACTACCCTTAATCTTACACTGGGTAATGTTACTACTTGTGAGGGGTGGGCTTTCCTGCAGGACAGGAAAACTGGAGTCTCCATTAAATCCAGTTCTGGAAGGAGATAGAGGTCTTATCAAGAGCTTGTGGAGCTATGAAAACCTAGTTTAAATTTAGAAGCTCTCGTGTCTATTTAAAATAATTTTATAAACTTCATAAAGGCCTCCTTTACAGACTGCAGTGGCAGTTTTGAAAAGGAGCTTACCAATAGTTATCTGGGCCTCTGTTAAATCATTTCAGGTATTTTAAGGTATTAAACTGAATAAGAAACAGAGAGATCATATAGTCAAGTATGTTTGGGAACTGCTAGATGCTAGGTTCAAGAAGGTTAAAGAGGTTATCTTGCAGTCTTTCAAGGCCAGGGAAGTTCACATAGGATTCAGACAGACAGAAGAAAATTTTCAGAGCTGTGGGAATGCCTGACATACCTTTATTCAAGGGTGGGATGATCCACGCACCCCACAATCCATGGGTCCTGCCACAGGAAGTCCCAACTCCCTTATATACTAAACACACACAAAGCTGGCAAGGTGCCAAGATATTATATAACAAAGCATGATTCTGTGCATGCAGGCCCATTCTCAAAGTTATGGGAATACTGCTTATTGGGCTCAGTGAGGGAGCCTAACTAACTCCATTTCCCCTATAGAGGTATTTCCACCCCCTGCAGAACAGCAGAACCTTACTATGGCAAGGTCCAATGTGAATCATCTAAAAATGGAGATACAATATTCAGGTTAATAGGGATGTGGGCCAGAATCACCAACCAAACCCAAGTTTAGAGAAGAGGAAGAAAGAACTTTGGACTCTAATACTGTGCTCATGAGAAGACACAGGGATCTATGTATATACTTGTAATGTGATAACAAAAATACATAAATAAATGGGACTTTTGTTAAATCAATACTATTTCCCATTGGTCTGCACAGTCATTTAGAGTTACTTCCTCTTTTTGAAGGACTTTCAGAGAGTATTGTCTCCCATCACTTTAGTTTTTAGCATAACTTCCAGTAGTGAGTCACGAAACAAACACCTAAATGCATTTGGAAAATAAGGACTTAAAGGAATTTTTTTAAAGAATTTATTTATTTATTTTTAGACAGAAGGGGAGGTGGGGAGAAAGAGAGGGAGAGAAACATCAATGTGTGGTTGCCACTCACGTAGCCCCCACTGGGGACCCAGCCTGCAACCCAGGCATGTGCCCTGACTGGGAATCGAACTGGTGACCCCTTGGTTCACAGCCCGCACTCAATCCACTGAGCTACACCAACCAGGGCCTTAAAGGAATTTTTATTGTTGAATCATTTTGTAAATGGAGAGGAAAAAATACTGGCTGCCTATCACTGTCAGTTTTGCTTATTTACACATCCAACCAATTTGACCAATTTTAAACTAAAATCATCAAGAAAGGTTGATGTTCTGTAGTTATACAACATAATGCAATGAGGCCTTTATAATAAGTTAAAATCACCATATTGCCAGTCAGTCAGTATCCTTGAGCTTCATTTATAGAGTACAAAGAAAGAATCATGTTTGGAGAATAAATCATATGTTTCTTTGAGATACCATTTTCTTTCTTTCCTTTCCATTAAACAAGAGCATAAAATATAGGTTGCATATTTGAATATGCATTCCATAAAGAGAGGTGGAACTCTGTCTTTTTAATTAATGCCCTGTAACTGGTAGGTGCAATTTTCATTACTGCTGTAATGAAAATAAAAATTCAAAATACATAATGATATTTTGCTGTTATGACCTTATCCCCATTCCATCAGACATTGGCAAAATACAATGCTTATTTTAGGAAAAAAATGTAGTACAATGAAGAACACAGAGCTGGCATATCTGAAAGTTTTGCTATTCCAATGGGATAATAAGATGAATATTAGCTTGAAGTTTAAAAATTACTTTAAGTTGTAATAACAATACTGTTTTTGACAAAATTCTGGAAAAAAAACATGGAGAATCTTGCTATTAAAATTTTTAGGTTTTTAGAAAGTAATAACCAAAAACCTATCATTGGATTCTTCATCATTATTGAATATCTTTTTAATATATGATACACACTCTATTAATGGGGACTTAGGTTGCTTCTACATCTCAGCCATAAAAAAAGAATGAAATCTTACCATTTACAATAACATCAGTGGACCTAGAGGGTATTATGTTAAGTGAAATAAGTCAGGCAAAGGCAAATACCATATGACTTCACTTATATCTGGAATCTAAAAAACAAAATAAATGAACAAATGAAACAGAAAGAGACTCATAGATACAGAACAAAATAACGGTTGCCAGATGGGAAAGGGTATGAGGGGTTGGATGAAAAATGTTGGGGTGTAGCTGAAGACATGGCTCCAAGTGACTGCCTGTTCGGCAGTCATAAGTAATGAGGAAAACAAGCTGTACCTATAATCCCAGCCTCCTCAGGGCCCCTGCATTTATCACAAACCTGTAGCATTTTCACATTCTGCTGTGGCTCCCACAGCACTGCCACTGCCACCTCCCTAATCCTATAAGTAGCACCAAGGCTGAAGGTGGGGTGCCATCTCTACTGCCCAACCCACCACCTTCAGGCACTCCCCAGTAATGTGAGTAAAAAATGGCATGTCCAAAGCATGTTCACATCTGCTGGTCCTCTGAGTGTCTTTTTAAGAATATCATAAGCCCTGGCTGGTGTAGCTTAGTGGATTGAGCGTGGGCTGGGAACCAAGCGGTCCCGGTTCGATTCCCAGTCAGGGCACATGCCTGGGTTACAGGCCAGGTCCCCATGAGGGCCATGTGAGAGGCAACCACACAGTGATGTTTCTCTCGCTCTCTTTCTCCCTCCCTTCCCCCCTCTCTCTAAAAATAAATAAAAATAAAAAATCTTAAAAAAAAAAAGAATATCATGAACACTAAAGCAGCTCCCCAGTTTGGAGCTCCTGCATTACAAAAGCAAATGGATTGAGATGTACAAATTGACAGTTACAAAATAGTCACAGGGATGTAAAGTACAGCATAGGGCAGGGTTGTCAAACTCTTTTTCTCTGGGGGCCACATCAGCCTCGCGCTTGCCTTCAAAGGGCCGAATGTAATTTTAGGACTATAAATGTAACTACTCCTTACCAGTTAAGCGAGAACTTGGTGCTGCCGCTGGGTAGAAACAAGGTGCCGGACAGATAAAACAAGGTGGAGAGCCAAATTTGGCTCACGGGCCTTGTGTTTGCCACCTGTGGCATAGCGAATGTAGTCAATGATATTGTAATAACTATGTAGGGTGCCAGGAGGGTACTAGACTTATTGGGGGATCACTTTGTAAGTTATATAAATGTCTAACTACTATGCTACATACACGGAGCTAATACAAAACAATATTTAATATCCACTGTAATTTAAAAAAAGAAACGTGCTACCCACTCTTCTTCCTGAAGAAATCCAGTCTAGAAAGCAATCGAAACATGTGGTTCATGAATGATTACCCTGGAAGGATTCAGGACCATCAATCTGCCAAAGTGTGGGGGTGAAAGGGAGCACTTATATCATATTTCTGGGGTTGTGGTAGACACTTCACATACTTTGTCTCATTGGATTCTTACAAGAACCTTAGAAGAAATTAAGCGACCTAGAGGCCAACACAGCATGCACTCCCAAGTCTATTTCACATTGGTTGAATGTATACTTATTCTACAACATTCTCCAAGAAACTGTTACTCTTTTTACAAAATCTTAACTATAAGTTTATCTTGCCAGCATTTATCTCCTTTTCTAAAAAGCAAAATGTAGCAAGAAAAAAATGTTACCTGAATTCTTTTTAAACGAGATTCTACTGAAATGAAATTATAAGGACTAAATGAAGAATAAACTCCAAATGAGATAACAAAATGATACATATATTACACGGGACGTTGTCTTTAATTATAGACATTTATTTAGAATCTATTGTGTGCTGGGAACTGTGCTAAGCACTCTATATGTAGTACCTGCCAGGGTCCAAGTAGGAAACAGAAGGCACAGTCAAATTACGAGTTTAATGAAAAGACTATTTGTGACAAGGTAAGCAAGCTTAAAGGATGATGCAGTACTGCAGGGATAGTAATAGCCAGAAACTCTTTACCATCTTTGCTAAAGTGAAAAGAGAGAGAGGGCATTTACTGAGCTCAGAAAATATGTTAGCTTTAGCTATAGCTCTAGGAGAGCCATCTACAAGGAACTATAACCTTAGATAGAACAAAGCCACTGTCAACTCATGGCAAACCATCGTAGAGGGAAATACATATCCACACTCTCCTCCTGACCTCTAAGTTCCTGCTGCCTGATCCCAATCAGAAGCTAGAAGGTAAAGGAACCCCTTTATGCAAGCAATACAAGCCAGAATTTCATGACACAGAGCAAGGAAGAGCAGAGATTTGGAGAGGAAATGGGAAACTGTTCAGCCTTAGTGTTTTGAATCTCTGCAACACTGGCACAAGTTAGGGTTAATATAATCCTCACTTTACAGATGAATAAACTGAGGTTTAGAGAGATCCATTTTCCTGAAGATCCCAATGGCAGTAACTGGAGTTAAGATTCATACCATAGTCTATTTGAATCCAGAGCTGGTGCTCTTAACCACCACCCTAACTGCACGATAGAGTCACCCATGGAGCACTGTAAAATTACATCATCCAAGAACAAAACAAAAAGCAACTGAATCAAAATGTCTTGGGGAGCTCATGAATGTATATTTTTTCAAGTTCCATAGATGACTCTGATATACACTAGGGTTGAAAAATAATGAGTTGTTTTATACAACTCCTTGATAGTGACTTTTAGTTAGTCCTTAACCACTTTGAGCCTGTTATCTTACCTGCAAACTGTTGGTAAATTCTAATATTAGCTTCAGTTGTTAAAACTAAATAGGTTGATCTATACAAGCTTCTGTGTCACTTAGCATAGCTTCTGACACGTAAAAGGTGCTCAATAAAATGTCCATTCAGTTTTCTTTTCCACTTCTTTCCATTGCCCTAAAGCCTGCCTTCAGAGTAACTGATCCAGTAATCCAAAGGTACAATAGTTTTACATTTTTGTAGTGCTAAATCTTTCAAAATCCTGATCCATGACCCCAAGAAGGTATAGTGTAACCATCATCTAGCACAAATCACTGTCTTTATATCAAATAAAATAATAAAAATGCACAAAACACCTAATAAATAAAATAGAAACAAACATAAAAAATGCTAGTGATCTTATAAATTATGTGTAATTTTACAAAATAATATTATTTTCTTTGCTTCTTGGAAGTGTTCAGCAATAAAAAAATTTCTTCCATCCCTCTTCTCTCCCTGAATATCACCCTATGTATGTGGCATTACCACTTTTATGCTGATGGCTCACAGATCTATGTATTCAGTTTTGAATTCTCTTATAAGTTCCAGACTCAAATGAATATTCCAATGCCTACTACACATATCTACCTAGATGTTCCACAAACTCCTCCTATGAATGTCCAAAAATAAATTCACAAGCACATCTCCTCTGTTCCATGGTATCAGCACCCACCCAAGCTTGAAATCTGGAATTCATATATTTCATTCAAGTGGTTACCAAATCTTATAAATTCTTTGACTACACAATAATTTAATTATCCCTTCTCCATTTAATGATATATAGGTTTTCCCAATTTTTGTTATTAAAAATGATACTGCAATAGACATCTTTTACATATTTCTTTGCTTTTTTAAAATTCATAACACCATGATATTGCTTTTTAATTTACTTATTTGAATAAGTAAGACACTGACATGGCTCAAAAGTCCCACTCATCACTTTTTTCACCCAGCCCCACAGCTCTTTTTATCCACTCATCTACTGATGGGCATTTGGGTTGTTTTCAAATCTTGGCCATTGTAAATAATGCTACTATGAACATAGGGGTGCACATGTCCCTTTTAATGTTAAAATTAATTTTTAAATTAAAATATATTTTAACAAAGTTTTGTGTGAGTTGACCATGAGAGCCTAGTTCTAGAGAATGGAAAACCTAGACATGAATAAGAAAAATGAATAACAGATGGATATGACTAGGCAAATTTCATTGCCTCTTGTTAAGTGAATTTAAATATTTTCTATCATCCGCACTGAAAAGTTTTACAGACCTTTTCAAGTGCAAACTAGTTAATGACTTTAGCAATTGATAGGCATATACATGGAATTTTTATTACATTCATTGTCTAAAATTTATGATTGAAAAACATAAGAGTGGTGTAGGACAACCTAAATCATTCTACAGTAAATTATACACTACTACCATGTGCCCTGATTGGTAATATTTCTTAATTATGCTTGTTAAAGTGTTTTGTGGGGAAATGGTAGCCCAGGGAGATGGAGAACGAAAGATAACCTTCAGTTAATGCAAGAATCACTTTGCTCAATAACTATGAAACGTACTATCTATAAAGATAAAAGCAAACTGCAACAAATTTTGGGGAAAGTCATTTGATAAATGTATCATAAGCCTTGAAAATAATGTGCATAATTTTTAGCCCAGTAAGCTCATTCCTAATGCTATAAACCAAAGTGAAAAATAATTTAATAGAAATTATTATTTTACAAAGGCAAGATTTGAAAACAAATATCTATAAATGAGGTAATCAATACATTTTGATACATCTGTAAAAGGAATATTATTCAATCATTAAAAGTAGTGTTTACAAAAATAAACACAGAGAACTTATCAAATAACTTTAGGAAAAAAATACTATACAAATATTGTGATACTTGAGAGATACTTGAGAGATTGTTTTCATGGCTGATTTATAAAAAATATTGGTGAGTACATATATATAGGTTACAATTTTATTACAAACAGTAAAATTAAAGGAAGGAAATACATGCAAAGAAAAATAGGTCATTCATAAATGTTAGCATTATGAGTAATTTTTATTTTAATCATTTATATATTTTTATTGAATTTATTGGGGTGACATTGGTTAATAAAATTATATAGGTTTCAGGTTTATAAATCTATAATACACTATCTGTATATTGTATTGTCTGCTCACTACCCCAAATCAAGTCTCTTTCCATCACAACTTATTACCCCTTTACCCTAATCCACACCCCCCACTCCCTTTACCCTCTGATAATCAATTTATAATTTTTGATTATTTCAAATTTTTACAAAAAGCATTATTATTTTACAATCATAACAAAGTTAATTTTAAGTAAAAATTGCACGTTTTTAGGAGGAAATCTTTTGCAATAGTCCAATAAAAAACAAAAATAACTTCTACTCTGGCCATCATGGACTAGTTCGTAGTAGATCAATCCCCTATTCTAGAACAACTAGAAAAGTTGTTCTTCTTCTGCATTTGACACTCTAGACCAATCACTTGCTTCTTCATTGTCTTCTGTTCATTGCCTGGTGTCTACTCCCAGCTCTATTACCACTCCTTCTCTTCCACATTGGCTGTTCCGTTTTCCCAAAATTTGGCCCATCCCTCTCTGTATACTCTTTCATTGAAGAGTTTTCCAACCCCCCTCCAGCTTAACTATCACTTTTATGAAGATAAGTATCTTCATTTCTTTTTTTAATTATTTTATTGTTGTTCAATTACAGTTGTCTGCATTTACCTCCCACCACTCCCTCCCACCCCAGCTGAACCCACCTCCCTCCCTCACTTCCTCCCCCTGCCTTGGTTTTGTCCATGTGTCCTTTATAGTTGTTCCTGAAAACCCTTTCCCCCATTATCCCCTCCCACCTCTCCTCTGGTAGTCAGATTGTTCTCAATTTCAATGTATCTGGTTAAATTTTGCTTGCTTTTTTCTTTTGTTTATTAGGTTCTTGTTAAAGGTGAGACCATCTAGTATTTGTCCCTCACCATCTGGCTTATTTCACTTAGCATAATGCTCTCCAGTTCCATCCATGCTGTCGCAAGGGTAGGAGCTCCTTCTTTCTCTCTGCTGCATAGTATTCCATTGTGTAAATGTACCACAGTTTTTTTGATCCACTCATCTATTGATGTGCACTTAGGTTGCTTCCAGTACTTGCCTATTATAAGCAGCACAGTATCTTTTTTTCTAAGTCCAACCATTCTCCCAAGCTCTAAACTTACGTATCTGCCTATCTGTTAGACATCTCCACCTGGATTTTACAGAAACCTTAAAGTAAACAAATTAAATTCAATATTTCTTCCACCAACTTAGGAATTCATTATTTATGTTGAAAGTACCATATGTCACCTTAAAACTTCAATGATTGTGTATTCTTCATTATTTCTCTCTCCCCATATTCAGTCAGTTGCCTAAACCTGTAAGTTGGCCATTTATAAATCTTTCTTTTCTCATTATCCTTTTTGGCATTCTCTATGTCATCTCTGTAGTTCAGGTCCTAATCCTCTAATGGCCAGATGACTGCTTCAAACTCCTAGTTGCCCTGCCTACCTCTAACATCTCCTCTATAATTCGTCTAACAAATGTCTATTTGTTTAATATTACTAATTACACCATTAAAAACTTCTATAGCTCTACCAAGTACAAATTAAAACCTTACTTTACTTCACATTTAAGTTCCCTATAGCATAGTCTTGACCTACCTTTCCAGTCTTATTTTCCATTAATCCCCACTTTGAATTATAACCCCCCAACCAAAATTTCCTATTCACGTTTTATCCAAATGCCTTGTGCCTTCTTGTTTTTATGACTTTAATTATGACATTCTCTATTTATATGCTTTTTTTCTCTTCTTTAACTAAACTATGAGGTCTAGTTCAAATTTAATATCTTATCTGATCACTTCTTTTCTGATGTAGCCAGGCTTTCTTCCTTGACACATCATATATAGTGCTCATTTGGTATCTATCTTATAACGCATTGTTTCATACTTATATAAGCATGTATCTCATATACCCACACTAAATTATAAGCTCTTTGAGCTTACAATGTCCTAGCAAAGTGCCTGGGACAGGGTAGGACTTTAAGACATATATGTTAAATACAGGCTCTG
Source organism: Micronycteris hirsuta (assembly GCA_004026765.1). Classification (NCBI taxonomy): domain Eukaryota; kingdom Metazoa; phylum Chordata; class Mammalia; order Chiroptera; family Phyllostomidae; genus Micronycteris; species Micronycteris hirsuta. The sequence continues at coordinate 19,614 of PVJI01017586.1, read as the reverse complement.
GCACAAATAATATCCCTTTTTATTACAAAATCTTTCATTATAAAATTGAAAGCATACAAATCTGTAACATAACAATATCACACTCAAGCACACCATATGACATTTTAGCTGAAATGTTCAAATTAAAAATATAAATTATTACCCTGACAAACACATTCAAGCAGGTTTAATCCTGCCAGATCATGTAAATTAAGTAATTTACTAGAAATAAATGATATGGTTTTGATATAGAATATTCCTGTCAACAAGATACAACTTTTTAAAAAGATTTTATTTATTTATTTATTTTTAGAGGCAGGGGGAGAGAAGGAGAAAGACAGGGAGAGAAACATCTATGTGTGGTTGCCTCTTACGTGCCCCCTACTGGGGACCTGGCCTGCAACCCAGGCATGTACCTTAGACTGGGAATTGAACCAGCGACCCTTTGGTTCGCAGGCCTGTACTCAATCAATCCACTGAGCTACACCAGCCAGGTGACCTGTTCAACTCTTATCAAAGAAATAATTTAATGCCATGTGATCTTTACCCCCTAAGATTTTCAGGAAATTTGTAAAGAATTCCATCTGATAATTTATACAGATTTGAGAGAGTTCTCAGAGAGAGATAGATATAAAATTTGTCTTAGTTTGAGTGTTTCCCAGAAACAAATAGCCACAATAATACAATGATATCCTTAAATGCCTCCATGCCTACAACTTCTGTGGATGTTTAATTAGTTTTATCAGGGCATGGGGCTACAAATATGAGGTCTTATTGAGGTCTGTCTTGTTTATAAGCAACAATAATAGTAGATTGATTCTCGTGTTCATATACCAACCCTCTGGCATTCCTTCTTCAGAGCTATCCTCCTAGGCAGAAGTGAACATTTCCAATACCAGTTACATGAATGGGTTCTCATCAGAAACCACATTTCCATGGGTTTATATGAAACCAATACTAATCAATCTTTTAAAATGGTATAACCTCATTGAAATATACAAATTACAAAACCACATGAGCCCAAAGTAACCTAGATGAATCTCAAATCATGAACTAGGGATAATATTGTTGTAGGAATTAGCAACACATCAGAGTATCTGGTGCCTAGATATGATCTCCTTAGCTCAGTACTCTCCTTCAGTTTCTCCCAAGGGTATTCCTCTGCCCTGGAAGAAAAGAAGATGAATGAGTACTTCACAAATAATACCAGCCCACAATCAAGACAGTTGGGAAGTGAGACATCTGGCCAAGATGGAAGCATAGTTAGACACACTGTGCCTCCTCACACAACCAAAAGAAGGACAACAAAAAATTTAAAAAACAAAAAACAACCAGAACTGACATAAAATCGAACTGTATGGAAGTCTGAAAACCAAGGAGTTAAAGCAGAAACATTCATCCAGACCAGTAGGAGGGGCGGAGACGTGCAGCTGGGAGGAGAGGACTCCTGGCAAGACGGTGTCTGGAAGACTGGGGATAGCAAGGCAGTGGCTGGTGAACTGGGCGGTCCTGCATTCGCATGCAGATAAACCAGAAGGAACAACTGGGGAGCAAGACAGACCACACAAACCAGGGTTCCAGTAAGAGGAAATAAAGCCTCAAAGCCTCTTACTGAAAACACCTGTGGGGGTTTAGACAGCAGTGGGAGAAATTCCCAGTCTCACAGGAGAGTTTGATGGAGAGACCCACAGGGTCTTAGAATGTACACAAACCCACCCACCCAGGAATCAGCAACAGTAGGGCCCAATTTGATTGTGGGTAGCAGGGGAAGTGACTGAACACCAGCAGAGAGTGGAGCAAGTGGCAGTGTTCCCTCTCAGACCCCTCCCCTACATACAGTGTCACAAAGCAACAACAAGGGTTACCCCACCCTGGTGAACACCTAAGGCTCCGCCCCTTATTACATAACAGGTACGCTGAGACAAAAAAAAAATGACCCAAATGAAAGAACAGATCAAAGCTCCAGAAAAAATACAACTAAGTGACAAAGAGATAGCCAACCTATCAGATGCACAGTTCAAACGACTGGTAATCAGGTTGCTCACAGAAATGTTGAGTATGGTTGCAAATTAGAGGAAAAAATGAAGGCTATGAATAGTGAAATAAATAAAAATCTACAGGGAACCAACAGTGACAGGAAGGAAAACAGGACTCAAATCGATGGTTTGGAGCAGAAGGAATAAAGAAACATTCAACCAGAATAGAATGAAGAAGCAAGAATTCAAAAAAATGAGAAGAGGCTTAGAAACATTGAGAACATCTTTAAACATTCCAACATTCGAATCATAGGGGTGCCAGAAGAAGAAGAAGAAGAAGAAGAAGAAGAAGAAGAAGAAGAAGAAGAAGAAGAAGAAGAAGAAGAAGAAGAAGAAGAAGAAGAAGAAGAAGAAGAAAAAGAGCAAGAAGTTGAAAATTTATTTGAACAAATAATGGAGAACTTCCCCAATCTGACCAAGGAAATAGACTTCCAGGAAGTCAAGGAAGCTCAGAGAGTCCCAAAGAAGCTGGGCTCAAGGAGGAACACACCAAGGCACATCATAATTACATTACCCAAGATTAAAGATAAGGAGAGAATCTTAAAAGCATCAAGAGAAAAGGAGACAGTTACCTACAAAGGAGTTCACACAAGACTATCAGCTGATTTCTCCAAAGAAACCTTGCAGGCAAGAAGAGGTTGGCAAGACATATTCAAAGTCATGAAAGGCAAGGACCTACATCCAAGATTACTCTATCCAGCAAAGTATCATTTAGAATGGAAGGGTAGATAAAGTGCTTCCCTGATAAGGTAAATTTAAAGGAGTTATTCATCACCAAGATCTTATTATATGAAATGTTAAAGGGACTTATCTAAGAAAAAGGAGATAAAAAATATGAACAGTAAAATGAGAACAAACTCACAGTTATTAACAACCAAACCTAACCAAAAACCAAAGCAAACTAAGCAAACAACTAGAACAGGAACAGAATCACAGAAATGGAGATCACATGGAAAGTTATCAGTGGGGGAGTGAGAGGAGGAAGAGGGTGAAAAAGTACAGAGAATAAGTAGCATAAATGGTAGGCAGAAAATAGACATAGACAGGGGGAGGTTAAGAATAGTATAGGAAATGTAGAAGTCAAAGAACTTATATGTACAATCCATGGACATGAACTAAAGGAGGGAAATGCGAGTCAGAGGGAGTGTGCAGGACAGAGGGGAATAAAGTGGGGGAAATGGAACAACTGTAATAGTATAATCAATAACATATATTAAAAAAGAGAAAGTTTGGAAGTGAGACTACTATTAAAATTGTAGTATCCAATTAATTTTGAACAATGGAAAAAAATTACCTCACTGCACTTAGGACCAGAATTTATAAAGTGCTTAGTTTATTTGTTTGGAAGCTCCATAAGGAAGTGATGCTACAATTTAATATTAACTAATATTGCTGATAAAATTTTCAGATAAACCTTGGAAAACCCAAACATATAAGTTTCTACATAAAAGTTCATGGGAGGTTCCGGCCAAGATGGAGGTGTAGGTAGAAAGGCCTCACTTCCTTGCACAACCAAAAGAAGGATAACAACCCATCTAAAAACAATAAACAACCAGAAGTGCCAGAAAATCAAACTGCATGGAACTCTGACAACCAAGGAGTTAAAGAAACATTCACCCAGACTGACAGTGCCACAACATAGCAAAGAGGGTTGCCTCACCCAGGTGATTACCTAAGGCCCAGCCCCCTTACAACATAACAGGTACACCGAGACAAAGAAATACGGCCCAAATGAAAGAACAGATCAAAACTCCAAAAAAAGAGCTAAGCAATGAGGAGATACACAACCTCTCTGATGCAGAGTTCAAAACACTGGTAATCAAGATGTTCACAGAACAGATTGAGCTTGGTCACAAAATAAAAGAACAAATGAAGGCTACCCAAAGTGAAATAAAGCAGAATATACAGGGAACCAACAGTGAAGGGAAGGATACCAGGACTAAAATCAATGATTTTGAACAAAAGGAAGAAATAAACATCCAACTGGAACAGAATGAAGAAACAAGAATTCAAAAAAATGGAGAGGTTTAGGAACCTCTGGGACAACTTTAAACATTCCAACATCTGAATCATAGGGGTGCCAGAAGGAGAAGAGGAAGAGCAAGAAATCAAAAACATATTTGAGCAAATAATGAAGGAAAACTTCCCCAATCTGGCAAAAGAAATAGACTTCCAGGAAGTCCAGGAAGCCCCGAGAGCCCCAAAGAAGTTGGACCCAAAGAGGAACACACCAAACACACCAAGGCACATCATCATTAAGTTACCCAAGATTAAAGATAAAGAGAGAATCTTAAAAGCAACAAGAGGAAATGAGAGAGTTACCTACGAAAGAGGGCCCATAAGACTCTCAGCTGACTTCTCAAAAGAAATCTAACAGGCAAGAAGGGGCTGGAAAGAAGGATTTGAAGTCATGAAAGGCAAGGACCTACATCCAAGATTACTCTATCCAGCAAAGTATCATTTAGAATGGAAGAGAAGATAAATTGCTTCCCAGATAAGGTAAATTTAAAGGAGTCCATCATTATCAAGCCCTTATTATATGAACTGTTAAAGGGACTTATCTAAGAAATAAAACATCAAAAACTATGAACAGTAAAATGACAACAAACTCACAACTGTCAACAACTGAACCTAAAAAAATGAAAACAAAAACTAAGCAAACAACTAGAACAGTAACAAAATCAAAGAAATGCACATCACAAGAGGGTTTTCAGTGGAGAGGGGAAGGGGAAGAATGGGGTAGGAATAGTACAAGGAATAAGAAGCATAATTGGTAGGCATAAAATAGACAGGGAGAGTTTAAAATGGTATAGGAAACAGAGAAATCAAAAAACTTATATGTACAACCCATAAACATGAACTAAGGAGGGGTAATTCTGGAGGGTTGGGGGGTGCCGGGCAGAGGGGGTATAAAGGGGTGAAAATTTGGAAAACTGTAATAGCATAATAAAATATACTTAAAATTTTTTAAAAGCTTATGGGAGAGGGATAATTTCCTAAACATACTTGATTAATCACATATATGTCCCTTCTTCTCTGAAACCCCAAATGTAATATAGTACACAAATTTTCAAAATAGATACAGGAACAGGAAAAAATGAAACAGTAGACTAGACATCTTAATGAAATTTTTTCAGGCTGAAAGTAGATGGAAAGGAGGTAATTAATTTAGGAAGACGTTACAATCTAAAAACCTATATAGGGAGATGACATTCTTTAGAGAAAGAAGTAGCACATTTCCTGCAGAACAAAAGAAATATCATGTCTTGGAGACAGAATTTACCACAGACAGTGGGGATGATGCACATACATTACAGGAAACGGTGAGATTGATTCAAAGTCTGTCTCCTGAGAAATTGGACATTCAGGTCCCAAACCTCTACTTTAAGCAGCCAAGTCACTACCCTCACCACCAAAACAACACAAGAGGTTTACTCATTAAAGATACCGAACATGAGAGGCTTAGAGTGTGGTAACACCAGACATCATGGAAGATGAAGATGAGGTATAACAGTGAAACCAGGGAGATTAAGTGAAAGTCTACCTGCTTATTTAATAAGTGAAATCGGAGAACAAACATTAATCTCCCAAAAGTGGTTGAGTAGATCTCTAAGGAAGGAACAAGCAAGTAATAATCTTATCATATCCATCAGCTCTATCTCCTAATCACCTTCTGAATCACAGTTTAATTGACCACCGCCTGTACAACTAGGCATCTGGTACTAGGCAGCCTTACCATGAGGTATGGATTCACTCTCGTAGTTAATCTTTAAATGATAAAGGTAATAATTGAAGAAAGATAAAGTTCATGGGCTTAACATAGATTCTATTCCTGACTCTACCTTTATCTAGATGCATGACAGAGAGCAATTTAACCTCCCCAGGCCTCAGTACCCACCTATAAAATGGGAATGATAATTATAGTATCACATTCATAACACTGTAGTAAGATAAAAGATTTACCAGTGTCTATCATGTAGTCAAGACTCTCTAATGTAAGCTATGAGCATGATTATCAGCACATTTGAAAGAATTTATTAGCATTTTATTTCAAGATGGTGTGATGATCCACGAATCAAATTTACTGTACATCTTGCTACCTTTTAGGCTTGGCCTTTGACTACAGATATAAATTATAGTGGTTTACGGCCACAGCCCCCTTCTGAAAAAAACTGCTACCTCTAACCACCTCCCAGACCATGTGAAATCATTCTCCTTTCACTACTACCACCATCTCAACCATGGCTGATTAGACCAGGTAGACACTTGATCCAAAGCAAAACAATTCAATGACTTTCGATAATCTAATCTAAGTTTTCCTATGTCAAGAATTTAAACTAAGAGACATAAAAAACTATAGCTTTTAACGTGCATTGGACCTGTAAGTTTAGGCAGACAAAGCTCTTGTAGTGCAATCTGGGGATTGGGTGGCAGGGGAGGGGGGCAAGAAACAAAGATGAAAAATATAATTTAGACCTGTTTCCATTATCTATTTGCCACAATATTTCTGCATAATAAATGACCAGAAAATATTAGTAACACACAACAGTATATATTTAATTTTGTTCTTGAGTCTCTGTGTAGGCTAGGCAGTTATTTTGATCTGACCTAAGGCAACTGTGTATTGACTAGATAGCTTTGCTAATATTAGCTGGACTTTTCCACATATTTAGAGCTTCAGCTGAGACAATTGAGCTGACGTGGCCCTGCTCTATGTGTACAATTGTCCCACAGGCTCACCTAGGCATGTTCTCATGACAAAATCAGAGGAGTAAGAGAGGAAACGTGTAAACACTTTTCAAGTATCTGTTTACATCATGTATGTTAATATCTTATTGGCCAAAGTAAATCAAATGGCCAAGCCCAGATTCAGAGTTGGGGGAGGGCTTCAAAGTTACAGGGCACAGGATGAGAAGACTATTAACTAGAGCATAAAGCAACCAATCTTCCACAGTCCCTGAGAAAAAGAGATTGGTTTTGACTTAGCAACCTTCGCAACTCCACTTCTCAGGAGTTTTGACTGTACTCTGTTTTTTAAGTCTGTGACATTGGGTACAGTTTTCTTATAGCAAATCTTCCTTATCTGCACTTTGTTGAATGGATTTATCTTCTTTGTAACAAAGAGATCCTTTATTAAGAGTCCTAAATTTTGTGTAACTAATTAGGAACAACGATGAAATACATGATATGGTACAAAATGGCAAAAAGTTGGAATAAAATGGAAAAATCCCATTAGACAACTAAATCAAGTACTTGCATCATTAAGCACTGATAAACAGTTGTTTAAAGGTAACCTTTTCCTTTTCAATTTTTCTTTGCTTTGTTTTCCTCCTAATATTTTGGATTTCAGAAGAATTCAGTAATTTTATGGTAAAGCACCAAGACATGGCACATTTGACAATTTCTGTGTGACTTTTTAAAATTTTTGCTGCCCTGTACAGACAAACTCAGTACTTCCAGTTATCTGTTTCCAAGCTGCCTGTTTCAGCTTGAAGAGATATCTGGGAATATTTCACTCGCTTCAGAACTTCCATAAATATTCAGTGAGACTGAGTGACCAGAATAGATCTGCACATTTTTCCTTCTCTGCAGAACATGTAAAGAGTGGGGATACATTGTGCTGATTTCCAGCTTTGATTCAGAAAAATCTTGGCTCTCAGAGCCTTGAGCATCTGTAGCTCCCCACCCACCTGAGCTAATCTTGAGTCATCTGCTAAGACAAATCCAAAGCTTTGAACACTCACATAGAGTTGCTAAAAGCTTTTCACATGGCCATTCTCACCATCAGCTCTTACTAATGTATCATTTAGTAGAGACCGCTATAGGACCACTAAACACCCTCCACTGCTGTGAGTTATCTAAGTGTGATAAACTTTCTAAGGGGTCTAAATTCTGAGAAATTTTTCATTATTACCATTAATGAGACAATCTCAAGTTAATTGGTTTGGGCTGTGCCCCTTCCTGAACCTAAGTCCTATTGGGTATCATAAGCCAACATGAAATTAGCTTAGCTGAGAAATAATATTTTCCATCAAATCTAGAGTTTTCTCACAAAAGAATTCAGATTCACTGATGGCTTTACCTGTGATATCTGAAACTACAGCACCATGGAATGTTATAGATTCTTGCATTTTCTGCTGGTAGACATCCCACTGATTTGATTGGTTACCCACAGCCTCAGCAACATATTTCTGTGATAAAGAGGAAGCACAAGCTACACCGTGCAAGACAGAGTGTATGTATATTTTTGTAAATGATCTATTGGCAATTATTTCAAGCCAATATGCAAATAGAGCCCTTTCTTTTAATTTACAGACTATTTATTTGGGTAACTTTGATCAGGAAGACAATAAAACATCTCTTCAGTTAAAGTTACAAGACTTTGAAAGAAGTGTTAATAGCATTAATCAAGTTCTGTTATCACATATAAAGTCTCCTCTTGTCAAGATTAAAGAATACAAAAAAGAGGTGCAAAGATGAGGGAACACTGGAATCTTTTTTTTCTATTTTCCTGGAGAAGGAGGATGAGAGAATTCAAATCAACCATTTAGAAAAATCCTAGGATACCAAAGGTCCAAGAGTTTTATCAAAACTTTTCTAAGCAGCCTTTTTCTACTGCAGTACTAGTGGAAGTGAAGCCCAAATGCTTGGATGTTCTAACTGGCTTGCAGCAGATATCTGTGTCAGATGCAATAACTGAAACTAACCTCTTTGGTTTTCTTAAAATATTCTATTTATTTATTTTTAGACACAGGGGAAGAGAGGGAGAGAAACATCAGTGTGTGTTTGCTTCTCACACGCCCCCTACTGTGGACCTGGCCCACAACCTAGGCATGTGCCTTGACTGGGAGTCAAACATGCGACCCTTTGGTTTACAGGCTGGCGTTCAATCCACTGAGCCACACCAGCCAGGGCTGAAACTAACCTTCTGTTTAATAAGCAGTAGATTGGAGACAGATTGTGGGTGTTGCGATCCCACTTAAACTTTTTATTGGCTGAAGGAAAAACTTTATTTTGAAATGTACACGATTATTACATCAGCTAATAGCACTACTGATGCACCATAGCTCCACTCAAAAGAAATCTTCAGTGGTTCTCAACACACTTCAGGATGTAGTCCTTATTAAACATATAAAGTCCTTCAAAATCCTTCTCCCTCCTACTTTACAGTTTCATCTGCTGCTATTCCCCCAAACTTCTCCCCAAATACTTGCCTCCCAACATGCTGAAATACCTTGCAATCTTCAAACACACCAGGTACTTTAAGGCCTCTTTCTTCCCACCTGCTCTTTCTCCTATTTTCCCCTCTTCTCTACTCATCATTTAAGATTTAGACTTGGGAAACCATCCCAGCATCACAAGGTATAGTCATTCTTTGGCCCTGTTGACCAAGCACTGTAGCAATTCCAACATATTCTAACACTGTGTTTGTATGTCACATACATTAGAGAATATACTATGTGAGTTCAGCCATCAGCATACATATGCACATACACACATATACATATGTCCTTGGAACTGCAACCAATTTCATAGGTATTTCATACTCCTAAAGGTTCAGCAAAATGCTTGGCAAAGAGTAAAGACTCAGAAAGATGGTAGAATTTATGATACTTGTGGGTGAGCATGGATTTGCCCTCAGCACATAGAACCTTACATGGACCTCCTTGTGAGTGATTTATAACATTTTTGCCATTTGTTGTATCTATATTAGGAGTAGACTATGGACAAACAAGGGGAAAAAAGGTATAGCTGACTGGTCCTGTTGGGAAAAAAATCAACAGCCCTCACTTTAGTCTTATACACTAATTACATTAACCTATACCAAGGACAAACTTTTTCAATATGAGAACCTACTCAGATGCAAGCAAACTGTCACAATTCTCCCATCCTTAGGCTTTCTTTTTCTTGGGACATAAACCATGATTTCCATTAGTTTCCAATTTTTAGGGTTTTCTTAATGAACTCCCTAATCCATCCCACCTTTATAGTTAATTAGGATGATTTGGCAGATACAAATTCTTTGCCATGACTCAACTGGCATTTTAAATTATTTTAATTTCAAGAGAGGCAGCAGTGACACAACCATTTTTAAACACTAACTACATAGAAACTTCCTTACTTAGGCAAATCCATTCTTGCAAATAGAATTCAGTTCACGATGAACTGAATCACCAACCACATGTCAAACCAAAGAGACAGTTATTTCCACCACATTGCATTAATATTGTGAAAAAATATTTCTCAGGTAACTTAGAAAGCTCTACTATTATGAAAGGAAAAAACCTAAATCACTATTCAGTCAAAGGAAGGTAAGAAACAAATTATGATGAACCTGTAGTTGTGATGATTGCCTCTTCCTCAAAAGATCATTCTACCAATAGAACCAGTGAACAGACCTTGGAGAGCAAAGGGTAGCCCTGGGCTTGCTTGGGTCTTGTTTAAAACATTAAGCCCCAAAGAAGTCAAGAGATAGCAGGAACTAACCACAAAATTCACTGGACTATAATATGATTGTTTATATTGTCTACAACTGAAATAGAGATAACTTCTCATTCCTACCCCCCCAACCCCATGAAGAATTAACTTCATTAATTGACTCATATTTAGAAAATATGTATAAAATGATCTCTTTAATTTTTTTCTTTTTTCTTTTCTACTATATCCTTCCATCCCATAAAATTACCTTTGACAAAATTTATTAGGCACAAATTGATTCAAAACGAACAATTGCATGCAGTCACACATGTGCACACACACATGCACACACACACACACCTCACAAGAGGAAAAGGATTTCTCATTCTAGTAGCTTAAATACAGAAACCAAAAGCAAAATGGCATGACCTATTGAATTAGAGAAATTGACCTCCTCCTTTCCCTGTATGTAGAAATTCACTTAAAGGCCTGGCTGGTGTAGCTCAGTGGATTGAGCGTGGGCTGGGAACCAGAGGGTCCCGGTTCAATTCCCAGTCAGGGCACATGCCTGGGTTGCAGGCCAGGTCCCCGTGAGGGCCATGTGAGGAGCAACCATACATTGCTGTTTCTCTCCCTCTCTATCTCCCTCCCTTTCCCTCTCTCTAAAAATAAATAAATAAAATAAAATAAAATAAAGAAATTCACTTAAAAACATTATTGAAAATACAAACACTGGCCCTCACTGGTGCACCTCAGTGGATTGAGCGTGGGCTGCGAACCAAAGGGTTGCTGGTTCGGTTCCCAGTCAGGGCACATGCCTGGGTTGCAGGCCAGGTCCCCAGGAGGGGGCCCGTGAAAGGCAACCACACATTGATGTTTCTCTCCATGTTTCTTTCTTTCTCCCTCCCTTCCCCTCTGTCTAAAAATAAATAAATAAAAGCTTAAAAAAAAAAGAAAATACAAACACTGGTTAACAATGTTTATTTTATAGAGCAGAATGTGATTGGGAGAGGGGTTGAAGTTAGACTTTCAACTTTTGCTTTATATTCTTCCATAGTCTTTGATTATTTTTATAACAATTATGCATATAGACATTTTATTTGTACAATAAAAAGGAAAATAATAAAAGAGAAAAATAATGGCTTAAGCTACTGATATCTGTGTCAAATGCATTAGAGATAAATTGTGCTAAAGTCCCCCTTCTTTATTCAAAATTTTGCATACCTGTAACTCTGCTAGGACTCATTATTTGATGCAAGAAATTCCCTTTATTCATCCCATTAGACCTTCACTACTATGTATGAATATGAATCCACTCTCCTTATATACATTCTAACATACAGAGACATGTGCATGTGCATACAACCCCACACACACCTGCCTTCTCACCATCACCTTCAAGCCACTTATCAAAAATCATCAGTGTGTTAGAAAATCCAGAACATCATGAAAAATCAAGGTCATCAACACAACCAATCAAACATTTGAGTTAGAACACAGCAATTAGCCAGTTAGAATGTTTAAATCTATATCAAAACCCAAGTCTCACTGTTTTATGTGTGTTTTAATTCATTTTTCAAACTAGGTTTTCCTGATTTTTTATAAATACATTCTCCTTATGAAAAACATATAGATATAGATATATAAACATAGAAAGATAATACATGCATACACACAAACATAGATTTGAGAAGTAAAAAGAGCAAAATCTAGAAATCATTTAACTCTGAGATTCTAGAATTCACAAAAAGTCTAAAGCACTATTTCCATGCACAAACATTGGGCACAAAGTATATCTTTAAGAGGCTTAGCTTGACATTCCAGAAATATTCAGAAAGATGCATTTGATGTTACACACACTTACCATCTTCAGCAACACAATAGCAGGTTTCATATTTCAGTCTTGCAGATTCTTATGTGCAACAATTCACACTGGGAAAAACCTCCTGGGTTATAAAACCACAACTCCCTTCAAAGACTATTGTTTCTTTTTCTAAAATACATTAAAGAGAAACTCTAAGTACAAAGAACATTTCAGAGTGCTCTTCAGAATGGTGAGTAATGGTGCTTGCAGTATTACTGGGAAATATGCAAAATAAAACAGGGTCTGGAAAGGTTGGTGTGGTCTCATGCATTTCAACAAGAAGGCTTGAGAACTCTTCAGGATTGAATTTTGGTCACCTCAAGTCCAAATAATACAACACACATGCGCGCACACATTCATACAAATAAGTTGGCATATTTACTGCATACTATAGTCTTTCATCTAGAGATAAGAAAGGGGAGTGAATTATAACTGAATACACGGAAATAACAGGATAAGTAATAAAATGAGGAAATCTAGTCAACAAGCCTTTACTATAGACTTCTGAAAGGATTGGCAATGGAGGGTAAAGTATAAAGTTATTTGAAAATGAGCCTATTCTCAGGAAACTTCAATCTAGATACAGAGGAAAGAATAATCTATATAAATAATGTAAAGCAGTTAATTGCTTAAATTAATTTGGCCTCTATGGGAGACTGCTCTGTGTGGCTGAGCCCAGCTCCCACTCAGAGGGACCAGTGGAGAGTGGCACAGGACCCACGCCCATGGACAGGTTCTCCCTTGGGGAATCAGGCCTGTATTGTACATGCTTATTGCTAAAATCCCTCACCCTGAATTGAGGTAGCAAGGGCTTACTGCAACTTCCTAAAATCCATGCTAAAACCTTCCAAGGACCAGTGTAACCAGTTCAACCACTTTTCCCTTTACATTTGCAAATATCCTCCTTTCTTGAAGTTGTTAGCAACATCCTCTCCTTTGTTATCTGTAAAAGGTAATCACCTACAGTGATCCTATGCATAGTCAATGAGGACCTGTGCATAGTAAATGAAAACCACCCTCAATGTAATGTGCCCAGAAAAACAATAAAAGCCTATTCAGGTGGGGCTTGCAGGTAGCTCTCTCACTCAGAGAATGGCCTTGCCTTCCCATTTCCTCTACATGACTTGGTAGTCCGTGCGAATTTGTTTTGCGCCTTGTGTCTCAACCATAACACCATGGACACTGCAGGCCTCTTATAAAAATTCATTTTCCTTGACACACCACCAACATACTGATTCAAAATCTCTGTTCAGCTCTGGCTGGTATGGCTCAGTGGATTGAGTGGCGGCCTGTGAACCAAAGGGTCGCTGGTTCAATTCCCAGTCAGGGCACATGCCTGGGTTGTAGGCCAGGTCCCCAGTGGGGGACCATGGCAGGCAACCACACATTGATGTTTCTCTCCCTCTCTTTCTCCCCTCCTTCCTCTCTAAATATAAGTAAATAAAATCTTTTTAAAAAAAATCTCTGTTCATAGAAAATATGTATATTTTAACAAGCTCTTCCAGTAATTCTGATAATTAGACCTTTTGGGGGACCACTAAAGGAAAGAAAACACAAAGGGGTACATAAAGAAATAGATAATTGGAGGAGGGGGAGAATCAAAATCCTCTAGGAAATTAGAGGATAATAGGATCCATGAGGCAAGAGTAATCAGGAAATTCTTCTCAGAGAAGTTGAGACAATAGCTACATAAAGAATGAGCAATATCTGAATTGGCAAAGAGGAAAAGGGCTGGCATTTGAAGATGGATGATGCAACATGACCAAAAGAATGGATATGACAATAAACAGTATCAGAGTACAGAAATAAGCCAGCAGTTGTAGAGGGACCACTATTAAGAGAGAGAGTGAGAGAAGATTGGTCCTGTAAGAGGAGATTAGGATACTGAAACCAGCACATCAATGATGCCTAGAGCAAGAAATGATTCTCTGAGCACCATAATTGTGATAGTCTTTGCAGCCAGACATTCCTTTGATTGCAGGGAAAATGAGATATGAGATAGCCAAAGAACACAGGAATAAATAGCAAATGCGGCATCTTATTTGGGGACAAAAATTTGCCTCAGACTCCACAGTAACTCTTCATAGCCATCAGGTGATAGTTTCAAATGTTTTAATGGTTTTCTATTACCCATAGGGTGAAGCCCAAACTTTTGAACATAGTTTACAAGGTGCTTTATGATCTTCCCCTGCGTACTTCTTTCATCATGTATGTTACTACTCTCCTCATTGCAGTCTATGCCCCAGTCTTACTTACTGAACTAGTTTCTGAGCCTATCCAGGCTATTCATTTCTACTCTCTGCCTTTCCTCTGCCTATTTCTTCCCTATCCTACCAACTTGCTTAGCTAATTTTTACTTACCTTCAAACTTCATCATAAAATTGATCTTCTCCAGTAAGAATTCCCTGACCCTTAGATTCTATATCATAGTAGTTACAACACTTTACATAATGGTCATCTATTTGTATGTCTCTTCTGTTATATAGGGTTCTCACATCAATTATATATCCTTCACCATTGTAGCTGTAGTGCTTTGAAGAGTGGATAACACATATTAAGTTTCAAATAAACATCTATTGAGTAAATTGGTGGATTTTTGGAATTCATCAAATGATTGAATAAATTGACTAATAGATAATCACATGTATCACTGGGACCAAACAACTCATACATGACCCCCAAGCTGGATTAGACTGACAAAATCAAAATTTCAGGCATTCCACAATTAGCCGAAGAAACCCAAGCAAGAATTCTTTGCATTTGCTCTTCTCCCCAGCATCACAAAAGTGATTCAGAACTTTCATTTTCCCCTTTACTGCATTAGTAGTTAATGAAGAGATGGATCAAAATAGAATAAAATTGTGCATGGACATTAAGGCAATAAATAAAGCTCAATGTATGATTACCAGCTCTCCACTACTTAGCCCAACACACCAGTTTGCTCCCTCAGATATTATTAACCAGTAAGATGCTATTGTCACCCCTTCTACACAAAAGGCTATAATATAAAAGAAGACAACAACTCTCCTGTAAGATCTGATGTTTTATACTCAGATATTAAAACATCACAACTCTGGCTCTTCTAATGGGGTTTCAATCTTTGGCCAAATCAAGCTCAGTTGCCTCCCATTTGATATAAAGTGAAACTGAGACAAACCACAACTAATATCATTTATCAGTTTTAGCCACCTATGAAAGATTCAGCGCCTTCTAACATCAAATGCAGAATCATTGTATATCATCTATGTGCCCTGGATAAACTAAGGCAATATATAAAATAGTCCAGTTCATTCCAAAGATCAAAAAGTGAATGGTTATTTGCTCTACAAAATATTTAAAAAGAAACAGAAAATATTGTATATTCATTGTTTTTCAAACACATTTATAATAGGATGCTTATATAGTGAGTATCACTAGTGCTTTGCAAATGGCATTATATTTACAAATGTCCTATTAAATTCAAGATCTTGGTAATATTGTTCAGGATGGTAGAAAGAGCATAAGCTTCAAAGATGAGGGATTTAAATTCCCATTCTTTCACTTTCCACTCTGCTACTTATATGCGTCCAAGCCTGAGGTTCAAAAAGGTTAAATAACTTACTTAATATCCTTATATATAGCATGGAAATAATACAAATGCCTACTTCATTTGGTTGCTGGGATAATTATATGAAATAATAAGTATTTGGTAAATATGAGTCTCTTCATGAATCCCACCTTTTGCGACTGGCCCTTTATATTAATTTTTATTTTATTAAATTTATTTAATTATTTTTTCAGCACTAGGGTATTGTGGAGTACATATGCTTTGGCATCAGACAGTCCTAGGCTCAAACCCCAGCTCCTCTACTCACTGTTTCACATTAAACAAACTGTTTAATATTACTGAACTTTCATTTTCTTATCTACAAAATGGATTTAGTAAAAAACCTACCTCCTGGAGGTTGTTAGGAAGAGTAAGTAACATGTTAAAGTATCTTTTTATCACAGTTTCTGGTACATTGAAAATCTTCAATAAATGGTAGCTATTATTGTTTTTCTAACTACTACTATTATTTATTTCATAATGAGGCATACTTGTGTTGAATTACAAACAGAAGCCTCATCCAGGTTAAAAAAAAAGAAGAAGAAGAAAAATCCCTAAGTCTATTTTAAAAGCTGATTTGGGCCATACGATATTTATAAAAAGACAACTTAGTAAAACCGGTATGAAATAAGGCACAGGAAAAAAAACTGTCCATTTAACCCGACATTTGAGTGGCACAGACCAAAGGAGTTGCTGAAGAAATTATTCCTGTTTGACTGGTTGTGCTATCACAGTATATACTTAGCCTAGTGGTGACTCTACAATTAACTTGAACTAATTATTTGATGTTGTTCTACCTACCTCTAAGTAAGAATCCACATTCATTTTTAGGGTTGCATATTTCAATGAAGAAAGTCAGCAGGATGTATAAGAAAAAGAAATGCTCTGTGATGGTATAGAGGAAATGTCTGAACTGGGTTGGCAGTTGGCATAGGTAACCTCTGACTCCCCTTCAAATTGCAATACTGTGAATTTCTAGAATCTCACTTATTGTGTGACCATGTCCAAGTAACTTCACCTCTTTGGGTCTAGGATTCACCATCTGCAAAATGGGGCAATTGGCTGTAATATTCTGTGCTTCTGCTTGAAAATTATAATCATTTTACAATAACCACAATAACAGAAAAGCTGAGACTCCTACAACTATTACCCTTAGCAAAATCAACTCCAAATAAACCTATGGAAATAATTCTCTCATTTACCTTTTTTACTGTTCTTGTCTTGTCCAGGGCCTGAGTAATTTGTTATAACATCACCATAAAGTGATTACTAATATGCTCACCAAAATTCAGAGAAGAATAAAATCAAATCAAGATCCTCAGTAAATGCCCTGTACTCCAGAAAAGGAGTTTAATTTAGTTTTAAAAACTCTTTTAAAGGAAACTATGCTGTTACTGCAGATGAGAATAGATAGCTTTGGAAACACTCTCAAGTACCATGCAATCCAACTCCTCCTGATAATCTAAGCAGGTGAGAACTGGAGACATACTTCATAAGGATAGTTTAGAGAAGAAAAAATATCTACAGAAATATTTATATTAAATACGAACCAACCTCTTTGCCCAAAGCAAGATGGATACTAGATTTTTTTTAGTGTTTTCAGTGATATCCAGTAGAACTTTGATTAACCAGGACACTGTAAATACAGACTTCAAATTTCCAGAATATTCTTGCTACCTTCTACTCTAAGGAAAATAGAGCCAGTTTTCAGACTCTCTGGTCAGACCTCAGAGGACCACAACAATTAATAACGGTGATGATCTGGGCCCCAGAGCATCCACATGCCTCTCTGGGCTTCTTTAGCCAGAGAAGATAATATGTAGATAACATTTCTACAGATAATGTTTACACCATTTACATAATGTGTATACTATGTTTATATTATAATATTTTATAGATAATATTTATTTAGTATTTTTTTCTACCAGGCCCTGTGCTAAGTGTTTATTGAGTACCATCTTATTTAGGAGACTGCTAATGAGGGAACCCCATTGGAAACAAATAAAAGTTCTTTAAACCCAGAGGGGTTAGCCAGGAAGGGTAGAGGTGGAGCCATGAGGTTTAGATGTTCTGGTATAAAGAATTACAGAAAATTCAGACAGCTATCACAGCTGTGGCCTTATACTTCCTCTGGCCACTACTGGGACAAGTTCCAAAAAGTGCTACAACAGCAACCCTTTGAGCTTGGCTCCTGCAATTGTCCCATGTAGCTTTTAGACCATCAATCAGCCACTTGGACTCAAAATTTATTCTTCTTGGACCTTGCAATGACCCTTGATTTCACAGTGTCTAATGCCAGACTGCTTTTGTCTTGCACTGAGCAAGAGGGAAAACTGAGAGACCAAACATGACGCTATTAAATAGTCCAGGTGAAAGAGATTTAAAATAGGGTGGGGGCAGTGAAGTGGAATATAAACGAGTATACTTGAGCTATATTTTGAGGATAATAAAATTGGCATGTCTTTCTCTGAGGTTTTATGTTCACAGCAAATGCCTAATTGTTCCATCTGATTTAGCCACTTTCTTTGTCAAACTAGTGTATTTGTTTCAACACGCCAACCAAAATAAATCTTGGTTTAGAGACTAGATGTCTCACTTTATACTTTGGTAATATGTAGATAAATTTTAAAACTTAATAATTACATAAAAAGTGATGAAGAAAGGAGCATAAATATAAATGATAATTCAATCCAAAAGAGCAGAATGGCTATAGTGTGCCTTTATCCAAAGCCGTATTTTATAAAATATCAATATTCTCAAATGGAAATATTACCTAAGATATACACTGAGTGATGATGTTTCAATGGCAACTGGCCAAAAAAATAAGAATTTTTTTAACATCAGTACATTAAGATCTCTGTAAAAAATTGTTTACTGCTGAGACTATTGCTCAAAAAATTAGGAATAGAATCAATGAGGCATATACCTCAGCATATCTTTTTAAATCAGCTTCTTACATGTATTAATTTTATTCACATTGTTACATTTTCATTCCTGCTGGAATGGGTTTACTTTTCTTTGTTTGAGCCCCCAAAATCCAGACACATAAATAATCCAAATAATTAACAAATGCCTAGTCCACGAAGTTCACTGGCTAATTTGATAACTAAATGGTAACTCTAAGCCAAGGGACATCCAGAAGAAAAGCAGAAAAGCCAAGCAACCATTTATTTTTTTTAAGATTTTATTTATTTATTTTTAGAGAGAGGAGAAGGGAGGGAGACAGAGAGGGAGAGAAACAGCAATGTATGGTTGCCTCTCACATGGCCGTCACAGGGGACCTGGCCCGCAACCCAGGCATATGCCCTGACCGGGAATCAAACCGGGACTGTCTGGTTCCCAGCCCGTGCTCAATCCACTGAGCTACACCAGCCAGGCGCCAAGCAACCACTTAGATGCTTGAACATGGTAGGGTTGAGAACACTTGGACACTTCATCATTTTTTCATTTTATTTTATCATTATATTTTAATATTTTGTTTATGCTATTACAGTTGTCTGAATTTTCCCCTTTTGTCCCCCTCCACCAAGCCTGCCTCCAATCTCTACACTATTGTCCATGTCCACGGGTTATTCATATATGTTCTTTGACTAGTCCCTTCACCTTCTTTCAACCAGTACCAATCTCCCCCTTTCCCTCTTACAAGCTGTCACTCTGTTTCATGTTTCTTTTTTTTTTAATTTTATTTTACTTTTGTTCAATTACAGTTATTTTCATCCTCTCCCCTCCCC
>PVJI01017585.1:0-35293 GCA_004026765.1 Micronycteris hirsuta | reverse complement strand
AGAGAGAAAAAAATATTAAAGAAAGCAAGATGATCTTTGCACCTAAATATATATATTGGTTGCCTTATTTATGCACAATTATATGTTCTGAAACAGCAGAAGAAATCAACCAGCCCACCTCGAAAGCTTTGTGTAAAGCACTGTATTTATTGAACAGTTTCTAGCATTTCCTAATCAAGCCTCCCACATAAGCTCAACCAAAATTGCACATCAATGGAGAATGTGAGGTTTGACACTGGTTACTGGAAAAGGCAGGAAAGAAGAAAACTGGTATCTGGGAATCACTTCAGACAATTCTTTCAGTGTGCTGAGGGACCACAAATGCACTGAACCAGACCCCTCCACTATGTGAGAACCATGAGAGTTCGGAAGTGATAGCCCACCTCATCTGAGATCACCCAAAATGATTCTTCCTGGTACCATGTTAAGAACAATATTAAAGTTTTAATTTTGGTGTTGTCTACTAAGAAAAACTGTCTTCCTTTCATGGTTGAAACCAAATACCCCCTGTACCAAATTTGCTTGCCCCTACCTATATGAATTACGATAAAATCAAAGACAAGTGAGTATAAAAAAAGATCTGAGAGGTGAGCGAGTGTTGGTACATTAATCCAAGGAATGAAAAGTTAGCTAGACAAGAGGCAACCACACAGTGATGTTTCTCTCCCTCTCTTTCTCCCTCCCTTCCCCTATCTCCGTAAAAAAATAAATAAATAAAATCTTTAGAAAAAGAGAAGTTAGCTAGAAGATTTGCCTGGCTGTCTCTAACTCCCAAGAGAAGTTAAAAGAGAGGAAAGAAAATTGTTTTAGCAGTTACACTTCAAAGACTTGGATCCCTTTAGACCTTAAAACCTTGGTAAACTGTTTCATTCTTTTTGTTCTCTACTTGTTACTACTAGTACAAATCATTAAAAGATGGGGGGATTGATCGTAGGAGTGGGAGGGGGTAAGGTAGGAGTGGGTGATGGGGAAAAAGGTGGGACAACTGTAAATGAGCAACAATAGAAAAATGTAGCACTTGAGTGATTTAAAAGTAAGAAAAAAAGAAAACAGACCAAAAAACTCAAAACTATATTTGTTCTTATTTAGTTACTATTCGGAAAGAAGATTTTATATCATTTGGTTTTAGACCTTGAAAGAGAAAGACAGCTATGGAGAGAGAGAGAGAGAGAGAGAGAGAAGTCATTTTCTTCTACGGCAACGGGTTAGGGCAACAGGCTCGATTCTCATGGTTGACACCTCAAAGGACAAAGAAGGACCCTAGAAAGCCACCCCTAAACCCAGAAATAACTCTGGAGGAGTATTTTCAGGAAGACCCCCCCCCCCCCATCTTAGCTAAACCCACACACATCTCAGTGCAGCTTTACAAGGGAAAAGGTGGTGGGGATCAGAAGGGGGCAGGCGAAGGAGCGCCTGCAGTGCCGGGCGCAGCTGCGCCCGCTGCGATCTCCTGGGAGCAGACAGCGGTGCTGGCGGGGCTGCCCCTGCGGCGAAAGCCCAGCTCTGCAACAAAGCCGTGTTTTGTAAATGCTGATTTCAAGGCCTCAGCTCGAGTTACTGAATCCTGTCTTTGGGGAAGAGACTTGGTTATTTCTTTCTTTTAAAAGACTTCCGAGTGATCTTGGTTATCACCTAGTTTAGAAACTATTATTTCATATGTAATTGACTCTCCATCACTTAGACTAGTGTTAATATTTTTGGAATTGTTTGAGAGACATTGACTTCATGTAAGTGATTTTTTTTTAATGTTTAGTAGACTTCAACAGTGAAGCCATCTGGTCCTAGGTTTCTTTGCTGTTGGGAGGTTTTTGAATACTGACTCTCTCTCCTTACTCGTTACGGGTCTGTTTAGGTGCTGGCTTTCTTCATGATTTACTTTTGGTACACTGTGTAGTTTTAGGAATTCATCCATTTGTTCTGGTTTATCCAGTCTGTTGGTGCATAGTCTCTTATGATCCTTTTTGTTTCTGTGTCATCTGTTGTAATGTATCTTCTTTCATTTCTGATTTCATTTATTTAAGCCTTCTCACATTTTCTTAGTCTAGCTAAGGGTCTGTCACCTTTAGTATATTTTCAATACAGCAACTCTTAGTTTCATTGATTTTTTTCCTATTGTTTTTCTATTTTCTATTTCACTTTTTCTGCTCCTATTTTTGTTATTTCCTTCCTTTGACTAACTTTGGGTTTGGCTTGTTCTTTTCTAGCTCCTTGAAGTATAAAGTTAGGGTGCTTATTTGAGATCTTTTAAATTGTACTTATCTATCATTCTGAATTTCCTTCTGAATACTGATTTTACTGTAGCCCATAAGTTTTAGTGTGTTGTCTTTTCATTTTCATTTGCCTTGAGGTATTTTCTGATTTCTTTTTTTTTTATTTCTTCTTTCACTCAATAGTTTTTCAGAGTATGTTGTTCAATTTCCACATTTTTGTGAATTTTCCAGTTTTCCTTCTGTTCTTGATTTATCGTTCTTGTTGTTTTTCATTGTGGTCAGAAAGGATATTTTTATAACTACAATCTTCTTACATTTGTCAAGACTTGTTTTGTGAAGTAACATGTGATCTGTGCCAGAGAAAGTATTATGTGCACTTGAGAAGAATGTGAATTTTGCTGTTTTGGGTTGAAATGTTCTGTATATGTATGTTAGGTATGTTTCCATCAGCTTAGTCTGTGATGAACCATGAGGGGGGTTATGGCACCTTCCAGCCCAAACGGCACCTTTCTCTCCCAGGCCAGCACGTGGTGGATCCATCTGAGCCGGGCATGCGAATCAATACTATTCTTCCCTTGGTAGAAGCCAGAAGGTATGAGGTCTCTTTCACATCCTATGGCACAGGCTGAGGTAACAACCCCAGTGACAGGGTGTCCCAAATCTCCTTGCCAATTTCAGTGAGTCTGGTTTTGTGTTTGCCTGAAGTGCAGGAGCCTTGCGCTTAGTTTCTGGATTTCTCACAAAAGGAATTTTTTCATGAATTGTTGCTTAATTGGTATGTTTGTAGAGCTTGGAACAATCCAGTGCTTCATGCTCAGCCATTCTGCTGATGTCACTGGGTCTAGTTAACTGTTCTGTACTTAAATACTAACAACTTTGAATTTGAATTGATGTTTATGAAACAGTTCCTGAACCTTTTCTGTTCTTTCCCTCATCATGAAGCAAGAGGAGACATTGGCTTTATTAGTGTGTTGTGTTCTAGATTCAATAAATTTGTGATTCAATCTTTTCCTGTGGTACCATGTGTATTGTATTTTATTTTATTTATTTATTTATTTATTTATTTATTTATTTTTAATCTTTTTTTTTTAGATTTTTTATTTATTTATTTTTAGAGAGAGGGGAAGGGAGGGAGAAAGAGAGGGAGAAACAGCAATGTATGGTTGCCTCTCATGTGGCCCTCACTGGGGACCTGGCCCACAACCCAGGCATGTGCCCCGACTGGGAATCAAACCAGGACCTTTTGGTTTCCAGCCCACGCTCAATCCACTGAGCTACACCAGCTGGGCTGTGTATTGTATTTTAGAAAAAATGTTATACATACACAAAATTCAATCTAATCATGTATATTATTATATAAAAGTACTAAATGATCAGTGAAATATTATCTAACCAAAATATGTCTGTGAACTCAAATACTAATCATATGAAAGTGCTTCTTTTGGGATAATTTTCTTTTATAAATATATTCCTTTTTCTAAGAATTTTTCCACTCTGTACTAGAAATAATTTTTGGTGCAAACTTATACTAAGACCTCTAAGGAGAATAAAAATACTCCTGAAATAGTCAATAAAATTTAATGCCAACCTAGAACATCTCCAAATAACAGTAAATTTATTGTAGATACAGCGTCTATGACCCCATTTTTCAGGAATTGCACATGCCTGGGAGGGCAAATAACAATGTCAATGAGGTGCAAGAAAAACGTGTGTCATCCTTGCCTTAAGAAAGTGCAGATGTTAAACATATACATACAACACGAAAGTAATCATAAATTGTGATCATTGCTATGAGCCTTGCTCCAAGCCAAAGGAGAACTTCCAGGAATTTCACTTTCCACTGCTGTTATAGATAAACTAAGAATTACTTACAAGCAACATTACTTACAAGTCCTTGCTGTTCATGCTTCTCAAAATATGTATACAGTCTATTTGACTTGACAAAAACGTGTTAATTCTGTCCCACATGATACTGGACAAAATAGAATGAGTAAAAAGCTGCTAATAATCTCTCATTGTAATTGTCCAGATATAACTTCAGAATGCCTACCCTTCAGTTACAAAGAGCCACATAGCTCTCAGTATTGAATTCTTTAGGTGTGTCACCACAGCAAGGTGTCTGAATGGCTTGCTTCTCTTTATCTCATAAGGTAAACGTTCCCTCAGCAAGTCAATAGCACTCATTTACTTATTCAATACGTATGTATCAGTGTTCCCTTGTGTCAAATGGTATGCCAGACATCGAGAACATACTGCAGAACCAAACAGAAATGGCCTCTGCCTTGTTAGCGATACTGACTAGTTATAAAGACAGACATTAAACTAATATACAAAGCCATGTTATCTAGTTACAAATTGTAGTAGCAAAATAACAGAATAAAGCAAAAGGAAATGATTTGGAAAACCTCATTAAATTGAAGTGCTACTCATTTTAACATAAGTAAAAATAGAAATCTTACCAATTATCAACCTACATGAAATTGTATCTTGAGTTCTCTTAGACCAAACACTTGGGATGAGCCATTATGCTGTGATCAGAATGACGGTGTGGGTTTTCAAAATTTCTTGATTTCTACCAAGATTCTTTGTTGCAGAGTGTCGTCTATATCAGCAATTTCAACTTGTTTTCTTTTTTTTAATAAAGCTAAGAAGTATATTCAAGATACCTTTTTTTAAAGATTTATTTATTTATTTATTTTTAGAGAGAGGAGAAGGGAGGGAGAAAGAGCAATGTACGGTTGCCTCTCACATGGCCCTCACTGGGGACCTGGCCTGCAACCCAGGCATATGCCCCAACTGGGAATCGAACCGGGACCTTCTGGTTCCCAGCCCCTGCTCAATCCACTGAGCTATACCAGCCGGGCTCAACTTGTTTTCTATCCTGGCATTCATGATGGATCACATTGTTTACCAATATATCTGGATTTATTTCCACTAACTTTTTTGTGCTTTCTCCTTACTCTGTATCTTCTTTGATTCTCTTTAATTTTCTGCACTCAATAGTATTGATTATTTTGCATCATTTCTCACAAACTTTTTATTGTATTTTTTCTATTACCATTTATCCCCTTATACCCCCCTGCAATCACCACACTGTTCTCCGTTCCATGAGTCCACTTTCCTTTTTGCTTGATCCTTCCACTCCCAAACCCCCCATAGCTATCACCCAGCTCTCTCTCTATGTCTGTCTTTATTCTGCTTATTAATTCAGTTTGTTCAGAGATTCCACAAGTGATTTAAATTGTATGGCATTTATCTTTCTTTGACTGGCTTATTTCATTTAATATATGTTCTCCAGGTCCATCCATGCTATCACAGAGGGTAAAATTTTCTTCTTTTTTATGTCCCAGTAGTATTCCTCTGTGCAGATATCCCATAGTTGTTTTATCCACTCATCTGCTGATGGATATTTGGGCTGCTTCCACATCTTGGCAATTGTAAATAGTGCTGCAAAGAACACAGGGGCTTATGTTCTTTCAAATTAGTGTTTCAAGTTTCTTTGGACAAATTCCCAGAAGTGGAATCACTGGGTCATATGGAGGTTCCATTTTTAATTTTAAACCACATGATCGTATCAATAGATGCAGAAAAAACATCTGATAAAATGCAGCACCAATTTATGATAAAAACTCTCAGCAAAGTGAGAATAGAAGGAACATACCTAAACATAATAAAGGTCATATATGACAAATCCACTGCCAGCATTGTATTCAATGGGCAAAAGCTACAAGTGTTCCCCTCAAGACTGGGAATAAGACAGGGATGCCTGCTTGCACCTCTCTTATTCAACATAGTACCAGGAGTCCTAGCCACAGCAATGAAAAGAGGAAGCTATCATCTTCAGACCCATCCTATAGTATTTTCCTAATAATGGACAAGGAGAATAATTGTTACCCATGATTAGTTTAGAGAAATATTTTATACCAACTTCCTGCAGATGTAGTTAAAAAGAGATACAGCCATAAAAGGTTAACTTTTTACTTTTCTGAAAAATGTTTTCTCTAAGTTAAAATACTTGCAGAGTTGACTGGGACATCATTCTGGAAATTGCTTTAAAATTCTTCATAATCCTAATAAAAACAAAGATGACATCCATTTTCAAATGGGGCTTCTACTTTCCTACTGAATACCTAGGAAGACTGAAAAAGATGAAAATTTAAAGAACATGGGCTCTATGTTAGGGAAACCTTCATTTACACTATATCTAATTGGGTGAGGTTGGCAACCACTGATTCAGCCATATTGTACTGATCGAGAAAAACAGAAACCTCTCATCGGACAGGAAATAGGATGCTCCTTTGCCCTTCCACGGCATTTATGCACAGAATCAATCAAAAAGCTCAACACTGCCTGGTGTTCCTGTAGTTCTTTCAGATTACTATAGACAACCTCCCAAAACAAGCTGATTCCTAAATAAAAGCTAACAATGAAGATATCAGCACTGGAACCTATTTTCCCCTCATCCACATGTTTACATTCCCTTATTTCCATTCCTGAAAACTAATTTTATATGATAAAAATTGATCATAAATTAAATGAAGATAAAGAAAAAATTCAGTCTAATTCATTTTAACATATGTGTTAAATTTTATTACAACCCCAAAATTTTTTATTTTGTTCTGTGGTATTTAAAAAAGACAAAGACATTTCAAGCATGGATGGAACTGGAGAGCATTACACTAAGTGAAATAAGCCAGGTGGTGAAAGACAAATAACATGTGATCTCACCTATAAGTGGAACCTAATCAACAAAACAAACAAGTGAGCAAAACAGAACCAGAGACCTGTGAATAAAGAACAAACGGACAGTGACCAGAGGGGAGGAAGGAGGCAGGTAACAGGGGAAAGAGGGTAAAGGGTCAAGTCAAGGAACATGTATAAAAGACCCATGGACAAAAACAACGGCGGAGGTGGAGGATTGAATATGGGAGGTGGGGGGTAGGTAAAGCAGGGGAAAGTAATGGGGGAAAATGGGACAACTATAATTGAACAACAATAAAATAGATAAAAAGAAAAAAAAGACACATTTCAAAGGAAAAATAACAAGAGATTTCATCTCATGTAATAAACTGTTTTGTAAACCCAATAAACAATGTAATTTGAAAATAAGTATCATGTGATGAGAGAGTTAAATAAAATAATACTTCAAAATAAACATGTGTGTTTGTACACATACATACGCAATTATGTACATATACATATGGTTCAACTTAATGACTTTTTGACTTTAGGGTGATGCAAAAGCAATATTCATTCCATAGAAACCATGCTTTGAAATTTGAATTTTGATCTCTTCCTGAGCCAGCAACAGGCAGTAAAATACTCTCACGATGCTGGGAGCAGCAGTGAGCTACAGCTCCCATTCAGCCACATCATCAACTGATTGCAATCAAGAGGGTAATCAGCTGGTACTTCTGCAGCGCATTCATTGTGTTAGATGAATTTTCCCAACTGCAGGGGTTCTGAGCACCTTAAAGGTAGTATGGGAAAGCTATGACGTTTCATAGGTTAAGTGTATTAATGCACGAAAACAATTAAATTAAAATAATATAAAGTGACTTTCCCATAAAATTCACATTTTAAAATTAAATGTCTAGTGTAATGAAGGTACTATGCAACAGATAGTCTCAGTCATTTTTGCTTAGAATATGAATTAAATAGTATCATACTGAAAAGCAATTTCATAATATTTATAAAAAACTTAGAGAGTATTATGCTAAGTGAAATAAGTCAGGCAGTAAAAGACAAATACTATATGACCTCAACTATAAGTGGAACCTAATCAACAAAATAAACAAGCGAGCAAAATATAACCAGAGACATTGAAATAAAGAATGAACTGACAGTAACCAGGGGGAAGGGTGATAATGGGGACAACAGGGGGAGAGTTGTCAAGGAACACGTATAAAGGACTCATGGATAAAGCCAAAAGGTGTAGGTTCAAAGATGGGAGGTAGGGATGGGTGGGGTGGGGGGGCATGGTGGGGGGAAATTGGGGACAAATGTACTTGAACAACAATAAAAAAAGAAATACATAAATATTAGTCTAAGGAAACCATCATAAAATGTAGACAAGATATATAGCCAAGGTAGTTCATATTTGTGCTTATTTATAATAAGGAATTACTTGGATCCTTAATAGAGGGAAAATGTGTCATATAGGGAAATGATTGCTTATATAATGGAAGTATACTTTTGTTAATATATTAAAGAACTACTTTGAGATACAGAAATTACCGTTATTTTCACTTAAATACATTTCTCTATTCAACAACTATTTATTTTACTGAATATATATTATGTGGCAGAAACTGTGTATAATTAAAGGATAGTGTTGTAGTTAGCAGACCTTATTCATAATATATAAGGAACATGTAAATTTAATTTCCTCTCATTTTGTTTTGTATTTTCTACTTTCTATAGTGAGGAGGAATAATTTCTAAACATTTTCTTTTTAAGTTTTCTAACTAGCAAAGTATTACTATATGTAGCTATTGAAAGCAAAAGATAAAGCTTAGAGATCTCTGAGTCAGACTATGACTGAATTCGTTGTTTATAAGATCAACTAAATTTGTAAATCAATAAATGTAAGCTGAGTTGTTTTGAGCTTTTCCTTGGGCTTCACTATTGCACTGGAGTGTAACAAGAATTTGTTTAAAAACATTGACTTAAAACCCCGAGGTTTAAGTGTAAACAAAAAATCAGTCTTATAATATATTTTTTACCTTGCCACCACACAGTCTAAACTGGAATCATAAAAATCCGGAAAAAATAAACACACAGATTTGTGTTTTAAATGAGAATGCACACATTCCTACTTAAAGATGATGGATGTAGATTGTGTAGTGCCCTAGTATGTCTCTCAACAGGCAGGTGAGCTCCTGGAACAGGCTGGGTTTCATTCGGAAAGAGAAACAAGGCAAAGAAAAATTCTATGGGACATGTGCAGCCATCATTCAGCAAAGCGCAGTCAGGAGCTGTCTCAGAGAGAATAACAGAAGGTTGTAAGTTCAAAAGGGACATTTAATCAAAATAAATGGCACTCTAAAGTTAGCAGGTAGAACTCTTAAAAAGATGTTTTGTCAAAGTTCAAATGATTTTGGTCTCATTTTAAATGTGGTGCAGTGAGGTGAGCCCAGCATGTCACAGAAAAGGAGTCTATGAAGAAAGGTGATCTAGCCCTCTGCCATTTATCACGGCGACTTGAGCTGTGCGCTGGTGTTTCCCAATGATGGTTTAGAAAAGGAATTGGAATGTCATCTGTGCAAAGTTCACAATCACTGAAAGGTGGGCTGGGTGGGAAGAGCTCTGGGAAGCGTAAAATATGAAGACAGGGTATCAGTGTTCTTGAAGATCTTTGTATAGGGAATGACATGTTCAGACTTGTGTTTTACAGTGCTTATGCGAACTGGAATGTAAAAATGGATTGGAGTGGTCAGTATAGGAAGCAGAAGGACAGGGTTGAAACAGATCAAT
Source organism: Micronycteris hirsuta (assembly GCA_004026765.1). Classification (NCBI taxonomy): domain Eukaryota; kingdom Metazoa; phylum Chordata; class Mammalia; order Chiroptera; family Phyllostomidae; genus Micronycteris; species Micronycteris hirsuta. The sequence continues at coordinate 25,607 of PVJI01017585.1, read as the reverse complement.
TGAAACTAAGTGGACAGATGTGGGTGAGCTTAATGAAGTAAGAAAAGAAATCCTTGGTGGTCAAACTTGGGAGATGTGAGAAAGAGAGCAAATCAAATTTGATTCCTGGTTGGGTGGGGTTTTTTGTTTTATTTATTTTTGTTTGTTTGTTTTAAGGGAGGGGGAGGGAGAAAAACATTGATTGGTTGCCTTCCATATGTACCCCAACCAGGGACTGAACCCACAACCCAGGCATGTGCCCTGACCAGTAATCAAACCATCAACCTTTTGGTTTGCTGGACGATGCCCAACTGAGCCACATTAGCCAGGGCTTTTTTTTTTTTTAAACAAATTGGGGGTGTTGTTATTCACTGAGATTGGAAACATAAACTATGGGAAAGCTTGATCACAGCTAGACAACAGGAAAATGACAGTTTCCATACAGGAAAGCTGACAATATTAAATAGGTGCTTAGATATAAAGGTTTGGAACTCAACAGAGATACCTGGCCCAAAGAGCAATTTTGCCATAGATATGAAAGGAATCATCTAGAAAGAGAAAAGGAAAGGGATTGATGAGAAAAGTGACTTAAGAAGGAGCAATCGCAGAAGCAGGAAATGAACCTGAAGATGACAGTGCCACAGAAGTAAAATAAACAGTATTTTAAGGAAGAAATGGCTATCAATGTTGAATGCTCTGCAGAAGACAACAAACACTAGGTCTAAAAAGGCTTTTTAGGTTCAAAATATAAGCGGTCATTTATGACCTCATTGAGAGATATTCATGGAATAGTGGGTGAAATAAGGGAGGTAAATCAAGAGTAGACCTCTCTTTAAGAAACGTTTGCCCTGACTGGTGTGGTCCAGTTGGTTGGGTGTCATCTGGCAAAGCGAAAGGACACTGATTGGGTCCCTGGTCAGGGCACAGGCCTGGGTTGTGGGTTTGGTCCCAGTTGGTTGGGACATGTACAAGAGACAACCAATTGATATCTCTCTCTCACATTGATGTTTCCTTCCGCTCTTTCTCCCTCCCTTCCCCCTCTCTCTAAAAATAAATAAATAAAATATTTAAAAATCCAAATGTTGGTAACAAAAGGGAAAAGAAATAAGGGTACTATCTTGGAAGAATAGCTAGGCTGAGGGATAGATTGTTCAAAGGAAGGGAAAGACTTGAATGTGTCAGTAGACAGAGAAAAGGTGGGCATGTAGGAAAAAAAGTCATGATTCATAAAGAATCTGTAAGAGACAAGATCAGGCACTGGTGTAGGGATGAGACCTATTAATTCTCTGATAGTATTATCACAGTAGTGATTTGCACATGTAACTTCGATTTTTTTAAATGAGATGTATTGCATCTTATACAAACACACAAAGCAAAAATATTTGACTTGATAATAACATAGTAAAGGTTTCTAACTCTTGTAAAAAGCTACTTTGCCTCTCCACATTCTTTGAGATCCTGAGGGAAAGTGCTGTCAGCATCTTCTTTCTCCTGATGAGAATTTCAGAAAACCACAGAAACCACAGGGAGTGAATGGCAGCCACTGCATTAGGGATCTAACAGGTCTGGAATCAAGCTTCACAAACAGATTCCGAGCTATTGATGAGGAACACTGATCTAGAGAAAAGAGCTGCTGAGGACTTTATTGGGGGAAATGTGTTTACAAATGAGGAGAGACAATAGAAAATATCAGTTTGTTGATGTGTTTATTTAGCTATTGATGAGCATTCCAGTTGTGTGTCATTGCTAGAACAAACTACCTCCAAACCTAGTGGCCTAAAATGACCGCATTGAATTATTTGGGTCCAATCTTCATGTGGACAGGACTCCATGGAGAAAGTTCATCTGTGCTCTAGGCAAAATATGCCCGGGCAGCTGCACTAGGATAGAGGTTTAGCTTTGAAGGTAGCAGCCTGGTCTTGGCTGTGGGATGTAAACTCTAGAACTGTGATCTGGGGCCTCAGTTCTTCTTCACCTCTCCTCTCCATGAGCCTCTCCAATGAGAATGCTTGGGTTTCCTCATACCTGGGCTCCAAAAGTGATTGTTCTGAGAGATGAGAAATGGAAACTTCCTATCTCTATGGCCTGAGTCTGGAAATTGACACATCACTGGCAATATTTTACCAGCTAATGCAGTCACAGAGTCTGCTCAGGTTCAAGGAAAAGAAGCACAGGCCACCCGCTGACTCCCGTGCCCCATCTCTCAATGCAAAAAGTATCCAAAAATTATGACTAGCTTTAATCCATCATTGCATATATTTTTTAAATTTCTCTAAAGAAGATAAGGAGGTTTACATTACTTTGCATCACTATCTTTTAGGAAGCTATCATTTTGTCTGAAAATACTCTGGCTGATAATACAGCAGTGGGCAAAAGCAGGTTTACAGTTGTTCATATGAAAAGTAATACAATAATTCATAAATAATAATACAAAGTAAATTCTGTAAACCTACTTTTACTCATCCCTGCATGTGAATTTATTTGAGATCATCATACATAGGTTTGCCTTTCCAATGGGTGGGGTGCAGAAAACTATTTTTAACCCAATCTACCAAGAGATGATTTCGGAGGTGCAGATTTCTGAAAACCTCCACCAGATGCACAGTCTAATGATTATTTCCCCCAGGAAATCCTGATGGGTCTACAGCCCCTCCATGTGTACATCTGGCTTCATTTGCAGTGCCTCAGTCTCATCTCCAGCATGACTGCTAACTTTAGTGATGCTGCCTGTAGAGCTGATGTCTATTAACACCAGCCAATTACATTACTTTGTTAATTGTATTAGAATAGTTAACCAAGCAGAGCCTCTTGGTGTTTTGACAGATAGACTGTACTCCATAAATAAATGTTTATTCCAAGTGGCAAATTTTGTTTGCAGATTTTCCTTGGAGATGGCAGTTAGCATATGACCTTCTGTTATTATTTTTTAGGATTCACATACTGCATTTTCTAAATGCTTTCAAAGTCTCAAAGCGGAAAAAAATAAATTCTTTGCCAAGTATTTCTTTAGCAGATTCAGCAAATCCACCTCCTCCAAATGGCAGGAGGATGCAGATCCTGGTCATATTTCTATTATCCTGCTCTAATGAACTGAGTCCAAATTTCCAAAATGTGAGTTCTTTGCTCAGAGCTGGAGTCCCTGAGATTTGTAATCTTAGACCAGTGCCAGGGACTGTTTTCCTATCAGCAAAACAGGAGAAACCATATTTGTGAATTTTTCAAGATCTCCCAAGCCAATCTGTTATATAAATGAAAACAATTATTATGACAGGGCTTAGCCCATAATTTATTTGTTGTGCCACAGTAATCTCCTATTTATTCTGACTGAAGGCAATCACAAGTCTGCTCTACACTCCCAGTGAGTGGAAGCGAGCCAAAGCCTGTCTAAACATGGAGATCAGAAAGCACAGCACCAGGGGGATTTCAGGGTAAATGTGAGTGTGCAAGTTGAAATAGGGTGCTGACCTTGAGTGTGCAGACGACTTTGGTCCTTGTACTAGACTCCTAACCCTGAGAGTTCATCCCATGCTAAATAAAGGAGCGTAGCCTCATCTTCTGCAATGAGCACAGTTCAGCGAACACTGTCAGAGAATGGCTTGGGTCATAAAAGTGTACAGGGTGAAAGGGCACTTTCTCCCAGTCTAAAATTCATATTCATGTATTTTCTTCAATTTCTTCTTTGTTTAACTCAAAGTTTACCAAATTCAATAGTTCAGACTTTGTGATCTGTTTTAGGTTACTTTAGGATAACCTCTTGAGGACATACGTATACATTTGGAGACCAAAATGACTTTAATGGAGGGAGACTATTGAAAACTGACCTGTTAAAACATTTAAGCTAATTATAATTTGGCATGAAGCAACTATTCTTCTAATTACTTGAGTTTGGAGCAACTAAGGAGCACACGCACCCCAATTCTGTCCACATTCTTACAAATTGTAATCTTTTTTATAATTTTTACACTATTCATATTTACCTTCTGTTATTTTTTTAAATCTTATTTTCTTAAATTTTTTTTTAATCTTATTTTCTAACATGAAGAGTTATGCCCACAGAAGAGAGGCAGATCTCAGGGATTAGTATGGTGTTGCTATCGTTACAGAGGCAAAGCTAGGAAGAGAATCCCCTGGGTATTTAGCTTTCAGAAACTGGAGCCATCTCTGATGAGAAAATACTTTGGAGAGTATCTTTATGCTGTTTTCTCTTTTTATGAGCCTATCTGCTTGGGAGCCACCTGTCATTCTCTCCATCAGTGCTAAACAGGCATGTGATGACATAAGCTGCCCATTCAACATTTGACATAGATCATAAAATTGGAATAGGCGCTTATTTCATTCTTTTCTTCCTTGTCTCCATCTATTTACCTGAAATGTATTTAAAATTATGAATTATTATAATTGGAATGTCTAAAATTAAGATGACAGATGTCATCATAGCTTTATCATATTATTCTCAATATTCTTGCTAATACAATTACGGAACTCAGTTATATAACCGCACCCAATCGCAATGGCGGTTGGGAAATGCAGTTTAACCATGTACCCAGAAAGAAAGTGCAATGAATTTGAACAATTATGCAGTCTCCACTACAAAAAGCCTATATGGTGATAAAAGGATATATTTTGAGAACACGGAGACCCAACTCTTCCTTAAAAACTAAATTTCCCTTTCCTTTAGACTAAAAAGTTCTTTGTAAATAAAAATAGCTCTCTGCCTAGTGCCTTCATTGGCCCTCAGTTCCCCAATTGCAGTGTATCTTATTCCAACTAAAACAGTTCTTTTCATCAACCAGCTGCAACTATTTTAATGACTCTACCATTTAACCTCAGTGCTTAGAAGAACCTTGTGACATCTCTGTATCCCAAATCGAGCTCATTCTCCAGGCCCTGATTGCTACAGTTCAGACTCTTAAATTCTTAACTGAGTACAGGGAACAGACAACCGCAGTGGCTTCTCTCCTACATTCCTCATGGTCTCCGAACACCAGTGCTTGCATCTGCCTTTACTTTTGACTTAATAAGGTATACCGCCCCGAGCACAGTCCTTGACCCTTGCTACCTCCAACCAGATTCCTACATGTTTGCAGAAGCTTTCCCATTGCCACTGAACTCCTTGGAAAGTGGCCTCACTATCCATTCACTCCTCGATGCCACTCAGTATCTGGAGACAGCAGACATCACAAAAAACAGGACTCACATTCTGGTGAGTCTGCAATGTTGATGACTAGTGAAGGGAAGCGCTAGCTAAGAAAACCTGATGCTGAATAAAATGGAACAAGATCAAAAATGAAAAAAGTAAAACAGATTCCTTCGGGATCTAGAGAATTAAAGTGTTTCCAAATCCAAGATGAAAGAAACATAAAGCAGTTGGATAGGATAGTGAAAATAACAAATACCTCAGAGACTATTAAACCTGCACCAAGATTCTTAGTTGTCGGGACTCTTGTTTTTATAACTGAGTTTGAGATAAAAGAGAAAAAAATAGCAAATGTGCTTATTTTCAGTGCTACCCACTACCTTCTTTGCTTATGTAACCAGTTTATTTTTTAAAATAAAACCTAAATTTTATTTTTTCAAACTTCGGTCCCAGCCATACTATATCAAATCCTTTTTCCCAACAGGATAGTGACTTTGTTAAATAACCATTGGGATTTTCATGTTCTCATGTCCTGGCCATTCATAACTTCAATCCATTTTTACTGAGCCTTAGTTTTGTGTATTTTAAAGTTGTAATCTTATTTTCAATTAAACAACAAAAATGCCAAAACTTTTCTGTGTCTCATCCTTCATTCTCCACCAACCCTGCGCCCCCACCTCCACCCCGCCCCAGATACTGGCTCATAGAGACTGACAGGGCAGCTCCTCAGCACAAAAAGAGAGAAGGCAAGGTTTCCTTTCACATGCCCTCTCTTCTGGTGTTGAGGCAGGGAGGAGAAGGGAGGCAGAGCTTTCCTCTGCGAGGACCCTGGGCTGCTCTGCAACATGCTTTCTGTTCTGGGTATTTGTTTGTTTGTTTGTTTTAATGTAGGTTGTCTCTCTGTGGCAGATATATAGATCCCAGCTTATGCTTGAGGTTTGTTGCATTTGTGGGTTCTTAGAAGAGCATGCCCACCCCCGCCCCCACCCCCGCCCCCCACACACAGGCACCCTGGGTGTGAAATGTGGTTTGGGTTTAACTTTTCTCCCATATCTACATATAGTCTCTGCCACTGGTAGTACAACCTCCTGGGCTCCAACCATGGTATGCGGATCCTTGGGTGTGCAGAGGAGAAACAGGACAGCATGAGGGCCCTTAGAGGGTCCATTTGATCACATTTCAAAACTCCGCATTTGCTCTGTAGATGTGCAGGTGTAATGATCCATCAAATGAGATACTGATTGCTCTTTTTTTATGCTGCCAACTGTCTCTCCTTCTTACTGAGGATAGAGAGTTACATTTCCATTTTGAATATCTCAGTATCTTATTTAAGATAAATAAAACTAAACAAAAAACGTTCTACAGAGCCTCTGTTTATGCATAGAACAGCACAAATCTCATGGAATGAAGGGGTTGAGGTGGGTAACAGAAGCCCTTTACCCAAGAAGGTTGGGAATTGTCATGATTTGGGGAAGTGGATAATTTCTGGGGAAAGGTATGAAATTGATGAGATTCCAAGAAATCTGAGGCTTAGCACTTAGGAGATGCTTGCAAGAGTGTAGGGGAGGGACAGGAGCAGCATGTATGCTTTCTCAAGAGCCTCAGAGTCCTGAAGGAGGGAACGTGACATCTGAAATTTCTGGACCCATACTGTATGATAAAGGCCTTATGGTGGTTGTTTATTGAAGGGAAATACTCAAAAGCTTTTGGATTTACACCCAAGGATGATGGATTAGAAACAAACATCAACAACAAAAGTTCAAGACACTCCCTCTTGTTGACTATGCACACTGCAGCGAAGGCCCACGATAAGCAAACAGAAATGGCACGGAAAACGTTGCTACTGTCATTTTGCCGATGTGAAAATAGAGCCATCATTTTTTTCTTTTTATAATAACACAGAGTTGCTAATGATACAAAGAATAGTTAAACTGCCCCATAGTATCTGTTAGATTAAGTCCTTTATATATAGTGGATTCATGTGCTCTAAAAAGATTTCAAAGTCTACCATGAAAATCTGCATGATGTGGTCAGTTACTTTTTCAAAATAGTGTTTTACATTCAAATAATAGACTGACAAAGGCAATATCATATTAGCAAACAGTAGAAAAAACCACCTGAATAGCTTTGAATGCATCACAAGTTTATATATTCAAATGAGACAACATCAGAAAATTCTTGGTGAACTATCTGAAACTCTTTTCAAATATAAGGTCTCTTTATTTGTCTGCTACCCACTTTTCTTTTGCTTGTAATAATATTTCGTGGGGTGGAAAAAACACTCCTGTTGATCCAGTTGAAAGCTGGTATCATTATGGAAACTTGATTTCCTATTATCGTTGGTGCAATAAGCACAAGTATTAAGGAAATGTGATACTTGCTTTGAAATAGGTCTCTCTCCCACCCTCTGACATCAGCTTAGAGAAAAATGGTCTTTCAATGAACTGCTTAAGACATGCTATCTATTTCTAAAATTAGCACAAAGTGCCAGTTTCAGGATTCATTTAAATTATCTGTTTTACTGCCACAGAAAATAACAGAACTCAGTATTACAGCTTTTCTTAAACACGGGGAGTCTGTTTTCGAGACTGCAGGCTTTGCTGCGCTAAGCACCATCCCCCCACATCCTTCTAACTCTGCATGCAAACACCACGCTCATAAGGGATCTCCATCTGTGAGTTGATATTTTCATTTTAAAATGAGCTAGGTAGGGATTCTCTGAGTCCATCTTCCCAATCTCTTTATTCTCGATCAAATTGTTATGTTAACATTATTCTGTTTATTAGAACACCTTTCAGCTAAGAATATTAAAGAGCTTTGAAAAGCATAAATGAAATCTCCCCTAAAAAGCAGGTTGGCACAAAGCTGAGAGACTGACAGGTGGATAAGACAGAAACAATGTAGAGCTTGAGCTTCTCCGCTGAAGGTCAGGCAGTGAAATAGGCAGTGTCTGTTTTCTATCCAACAGGTTGACCTTTCGCAAATGAAGGACCCAAGTGTCCAAGTGATGTTTACTGTTCAGACAAAAAGCTTGCAAGGTGAAACTTTGGAGCAGGAGAAATATCCTTAAACCAAAGTGTCTCAGACAAAGGCAATTTGACAAGCACATAAAAAAGACTATCTCTTAAGTACAGTAAATAAGTGTTACTCATACGTGTGTATTTTAGGATAGCTATTGGCACATATCATACCATGCTGAGAATCCTTACAGTGATCACTCAGGTCTCTCCATCTTGGTAGGCAAGAAATTAAGAAAGGGTCAGTAATTGTTATCTAAGTTTGCCCAATCCATAGATGTATCTTTTTTTCTAGTGTGTCTGATATATCTCTGACATTGAAGACATATACATATGAAACAGCAGTCTAGTATACCTCAACATTCGCTTTCAACTGAATATAACAAATGCATATACCTCAACTATAAAATAATTATGTCACAACATTGACAAATATTTTATGTGTGCTTTTAAGTTTCAGTAGCAGAATATCAATCAATAGATGAATGGTTGAATAAGTTATGGTTCACTGATATTTGAAATATTCTGAAATACTTAAAAACACTAGCCAGATCTAAAATTCATGGACATGAGGATTTCCAATATATATTTTTATATTTGAAATTGTAGAGCAACATTATGCCATGATATTAATTATTGAAGAAAACACCTATGCTATACAAAAATGTGTGGTTTTATGATGATAAAATATAAAGATACTCAAGTATTAATATTACTTGCTTCTACAGAGGAAAGCAGAATTAGTAAGCAAATGGGAGTTTCAGCTTCTACTTTCTGTATATGTGTTAGTTCAATGCTTAGAAATTGAACATGCATTTTTGTTTTATTTGAACAATTTTTGTATGATTTGAAAAACAGCATAGTGTAGTGGTTGAGCCTACAGGCTCTGGAGCCACGTTGTCTGGACCGAAACCAGATTACCACTCGCTATACGACCTTGGGTAATGCATGGTGCGTGCTTGCTTATCCACTCACAGAAGGTCAATAATCATGTCTCATTCCTCACGAAGTTATTATGCAGATTGGACAATTTGGTGGAAGTTATTTGTTTAAAGCTAGTCCCAATAATATAAATGATTTTAAAATATTGGCTATTGCTATTATCTTTATACTAGATGGTTTTGATGATGACGATGATAACAAATATGGCATCAGGGAGAAATCTTATAGGCAGAAAGGCATAGATACAATTCAGCCGAAAGGAGATGATGTCACCAGCCTCAGACTTAAACCATGACAGCATTCAGTCTCCGAAGACAGCAGAACAATGAATTTGAAATTCCGAAAATTAAAGTGAATTCCAAGAACAATGTAACAGACAGATTGTCATTCAAGTAATATTCTAATACACTAAAGCAAATACAGCCCCATAAACTTGGCTTATTATTTGTTAGTAAAGTCTGCCACAGACTCAGAAGGGTATAGAGATGAAGGGAGTGAATACCATGTGTTTCACACTCCGTTCTATTCTATGTCGAATCTCTGTGTTTTGTCATTTGTCCCCAGTCAGTCCCTACTCTTGAAAATATAGCTGCAGGCATCTGTTTGCTCCTCTCTTGTCCCATGTCACTCCCTCTCTGCTCGTGTCCACGTGTTTATAGTTGCTGGATTTGGTGTTTATATTTTTCATGCATGCTTTAATAACTTATTTAGAAATGTTTCATTAAATAACATTTACTAGCTTCTGACTGTTTTAAGCTATATAAAAAGAACCTTAAAATGGGATTTCTTTTTCTTGCTTCCATTTCTACAAAGACTCTAACATGATAGATACCAGATATAATAGTGGAGGTCTATTTCAAAAGGCATATAGTCAGTGTAGGCTTTCAAAAATGAATTTTATTGTTCTTGGGCCCTTCATTCATATTAAGCATATAAAAGGCCAGAAGATAGAAGAAGAAAAACAATTTTTTGGAAAGATTTGTTGGAGAGTGCCTTCATAATATAATCCCCCTTCAAGGGGAGTGGACGCTATTTCTTTCAGTATGACCCCTGCAAGAAGGCATTTAGGTAACTTTGAGACACTTTCCTTGAGTTTGAAATCACATTTGAGTGGGAGCTAACGCGTGTCTGAAGAATCTGAAGACAAGAGGCAGCAGGTAAGGGAGAGAAGCAGGCAATGTTTAAGGAGTGACTATGGCCCACTTTCAGGTGAGGAAATTTATTTATTTATTTATCTATTTATTTTTTATTTATTTATTTTTAAAGATTTTATTTATTTATTTTTCAGAGAGAGGAGAAGGGAGGGAGAAAGAGCAATGTATGGTTGCCTCTCACATGGCCCTCATTGGGGACCTGGCCTGCAACCCAGGCATGTGCCCCGACTGGGAATCAAACCGGGACCCTCTGGTTCCCAGCCCACGCTCAATCCACTGAGCTACACCAGCCGGGCCTCAGGTGAGGAAATTTAGATAAAATTTTCCATGGGCCAGAATGTGAAGAACGGTGAAGGATCTGAGACTTTAACCTACTTGCAAGCTAACTAGTTATGCTGCCCCAATTTCATAGATGGTGACGAGAGACATGAGATTCCCAGGTCAGAGATAAAAGATGGTATGTCAGTCAGAAATAGTAAGAGCCAGACAATCAGCACTTGCACTAGTTCTCCCAGCCCCAATTCCCACAGGGTGATCCAAAGAGGACTAAGTGACATTTTTGTAAGTATTGGGGTGCATCACAAAGAGAGAAACCCTGAGCTTATAGAGCACATTGCCTTTGTAATGGGCACTATCTTATACTGAACAGTAAACACATTACCTTTTGCTCTGGAGTTACAAACTGTTTTCCAAAACTGCTCCCTATGCCAGCATCCTTAAAAAAAGGTCACCTAGAACAAAGGCAGAGAGTGCCTCTGCACGGAAGACAGGAGGGAACCCAAAAGACCCATGGAAAATAGTCTCCCAATGTCATTGCGAACTACTGTGAGACAGAGCCACCCTGGAGCCATTTCATGTCCAGCTGCAAGACGACCACTCGGTGCTCAGGCAATCCTGGAAGTCCAGGAGCAGGGGAGGAAATCCACTAGCAAAGGGAAGGCATGATCTTGTGACAGGAAGCTGCAGCCCAGGAAACCAGAAAAGGAGGGATTACAATTTATTTACTGGTCTCTTAAGACACCAGGAAAGAGATAGCATTTAAATTGAGAATGGCTGAATCAACTAGAGGTATGATTGAAGTTATTCAGTTGGAAAGGAATATAAAGAGTCAAAATGGGAAAGAAATCAAATGCATGATTCAGGGAACAGAAAGGACTCCAACCTTGATGAAAGGACACTTCAAGAATTTATTTTGGTGAACATTTTAATGTTCATTTTTCCAAATACTACATTCTCATTTCTCTCTGTGGTTACACAGTAACCTTCAACGGATGGGATTAATGGTCACTTTGTGTGTGAGGAAGGAGCAGTAAAATCTGCAAATAACTAAGCCAAATAAAATCCATACTACAAACATATTCAATATTTCTATTGGAAAAAAATCTTCAATATAAATCTACTTGGAGTTTTGAAACTGACACAAGACCAACAAAGATAAGGAATTTGAAAGTAAGGTTTTCATAATATCTAGGTAAAAATAAGTACTCTTTACTATTGCTTTAGGTTCTAAAAGAATTTACTAGTGAATTTTCTTTAGCTTTAAGCCCCTTTCTCGTAACTACACAAATGCACCTTATTTTCATGAACGATGACAGAGTGTCTTGTTCTGACACTTACAGACACACAGCTGCACAACAGACAGACCCAGCACCATGTTTATTTTCAAAGTCTGTAAAAAGAAACAGGATGCTTCTGCTTAATAAAGCTCATAGAGCATTAGCAATTTAAACAATCTGATGAAACTATCCCTGAGAGGAGAAAAAGGTGATAGCATATCCTAAATGCCCATTATTTTATCTAACATTAGCATTATATTATATTCGTGTCTCATACAACATGACATGTAGCTGCTTAGGATCAGGTACTATTGAATTACATTTGCTTCAATTCACACATTTGGAAAATGAGCGAAAAGGCTCCTAATAGATGCAGAACAATCACAACTTCTGTTAAAAATTCAGATAGAGGTGACCGCTGGGGGGAGGAGGGTATAAGATGACTAAACAGTGATGGAAAAATACATAATAAAGATATATTTAAAGTATAAAATAAAATAAAAATTCAGGTGTAGAACGAAATGATTGAACTCTTTAACATAGTTTAAGAAAGGTAATTATAGTATATGCCTTTAACAATATAACTATTAGATATTTCCGGTGATAAACCACACCTGAAATACTTTTGAAATATCCCAAGGATTACAGTAAATAGCCAACTGCTTCCTCTATTATGTTTTTCATTATTTGTACTCTCAATTTCCGTCTTTTCCAATTACTCTGTTTCCACTGCGCACACAGTTAACTTGACTTAAAGGATGATAAATATAAAGTAAGTAACACATCCCTTACAAGAACAGAGGACACCATTGTCTAACAACAAGAGAAAGCATTTTTTTTTGTAATGAAAATACAATTCCTCTATAAACTCACCTCAACAGTCCTTAATAGCACATGTACGGATCTTCTTGGCTATTCCTGAGAGTGCATTACTTGGAGATCTGTTGTTTTTAGTAGGGGATGGCAGTGGGGGGAAATTTTACCCTCCAGAGGACATGTGGCAATGCCTGGACACATTTTTGATCTTCAGGACTTGAGGCAGGGTTGGTTACCAGGGAATGTCTTGGTGGTTAAGACCCAGGGATGCTGCTCACCGGTGCACAGGGCAGCAGAGGACAACCCCCTGCAACAAAACACCGCCCAGCTCAAAATGTCAGTAGTGCTGAAGGAGAGGAGACCTGCGCTGAATGAACATCTCACCTCACATTCCCCTCAACTACCTCTACCTCCGTGTCTTTCCTTTGAGCAGATTTTTGCTTCCTGTAATAGAACTTTTTTTTCTAAAGCACCAGTTGGAAGGGTGGACATTCAACTAATTTATGTCCACCCTTTCAATTCCTATGACTTGTTCTTATATTTGCAAACTGTCTTTCTTTATTTATTATGTAGTTCAATACAGTGAAAAGGTACTGATGGCCTCTCTACATTCTGACCATATTTTTTGGTTCATGACCACTCACCTGTTGGTAGAATTTTCCCTAAACAACAACAACAAAATCCCAGGCTTTTGTGCCTAAATAATGTACTTTGCTCCTGAAGATGCTATTTAAAATTTCTCAGCATGTATGTTAATTAAACCATCAGGCAAAATTGGTAATATAGCTACCTGGAGTCAAACCACCCTTGCTCAAACAAAGCATGCCTTAAAAATCAAAACAATCAGGAATCCAACAGTGAGACATTTGTATTCAAGGAGTATTTATTTATTTATCTGAGGAAGAAATACAGCAATTAACTACTTGACTTTCTCATGAACTTTTTTTTTTTAATTCCTATGTCTGTCTAGAATCTGTCAGGGTATCCGACCCATGGCCTAAGGGCTGCATGAGGCCCAGGATGGCTATGAATGTGTCCCAACACAAAATTCAGCTTCTTTTTTTGCTCATTAGTTGTTGTTAGTGTTTGTGTATTTAATGTGTGGCCCGAGACAACTCTTCTTCCAGTGTGGCCCAGAGATGCCAAAAGGTTGGACACCCCTGGGTGCTTACACTGGATTGCTACAGCTGTCATTTAGCTGATATAGTAGACACTGCACTGTGCAGGCCAGGTTCTTCTTCAGGATTCACAATGTGGTCCTATCAGCTGCTGAGGGTGCTCTCAACTAAGGCTTCAATGCCCAAGCTCCCTCAGGTACTTGAAGAGTGTCACCTTGGCTAAGGCCATGCCCCTCCCCAGAGCATCCTGCATACAGTGACTGATCAAGGATAGAAGGACCCCATCCCAAACCTGGACAACTCAGATGGGCAATCCAATCATCAAGTTTCCCATGGGGTAGGCTGAGGCTTTGGTATTGTGTGAATACATAGGGAGCCCCTCTTCTTCCACTGCATGATCCAGCTTTCTTTCCTTCCCAAGACAATCCCTGATATGCTCTGTGCACACATCTTCATTGCAGAATCTGTGCAAACTGAATTGCAGCCTCAGATTCATTAGATCACCTTGTTCTTATTCTGCAAGGAGCATATATGTTATAAAAGAATAATATCTATTATGCATTAAAATAGGTAGTGCTCATGACAGTGAAGATAAAATTAGAATTTAGACCTTCATTGTTTAAAAAAATGCATTCAATCCAAATGAGTGCTTTATTTTCTGTCCACGTGTGAAGTATTTTAATAGAGTGCTATATTTGTTCTACTTCCTAGCACAGATTCAGTGTGCTGGTGATTATTTGCTTGTTGTGTACAAATGTGGAAGGGTGTAATTTTGCTAACACTTCTTCCTTTCCTTTCCTTTTTTATTTTTAATCTGTAATTTTTATTTTTATTTTAATATTTTATTTTATTGTATTTTTTCAATTACCATTTATTCCCCTTATACCTTCCTCTACCTCTATTCATTCCCCCCTGCAATGACCACACTGTTGTTATGTCCAAGTGTCCTTTTTCTTCTTACTTCCATTCCTCCACTCCCCAACCTCACCACCCCCTGAGCTGTCAGTCTGCTCTCTATCTATGAGTCTGTCTCTATTTTGCTTGTAAGTTCAGTTTTTTCATTAGATTCCATCTATGAGCGAAATCATGTGGCATTTCTCTGTATGGCTTATTTCACTTAGCAAAGTGTCCTCCAGGTCCATCCATGCTGTCACAAAGCATAAATTTTTCTTCTTTTTTATGGCCAAGTAGAATTCCATTGGGTAAATGTCCCACAGTTGTTTTATCCACTCATCGACTGTTTTGGACAGAGCCTAGACTGATGGACTGCTACATTAATTGATAGATTCTACTGCGTAAGGCTGTAGCTTTATGATCAGGGCTGCCCTGGGCAGAAACTGAAACCAGTTTATTCAATTAGTTGTTGGATCGTGTCACACCAGATACGGGGGCACAACACAAACTGGTTGCTTTTGAGGAATGAAATTCATTCCGAAAGGGTTGAAAGAAACAGTGCTGGTGAACCATTTCATGATAGATTACCTGAAAGGACCCATGTTCAACATCAGAACAGGGTTTCTTTGACAGGTGAGGGATGAATCGATGTATTTGGCAGTGCTATGAACAAATCAATGTAAAAAAAGGGAGAAAAATTTGGCTTTCAAGAGAGTTTCAGAAGTACTCTCTGGATTTTGATAAATTAGCCCTCATGTTGCAAGGCCCTCCAAATTAAGGGATTAAAATAGGCCCGTTTTAAATAATGCAGGGTCTTCCCCCTATGCTGCCCTTGGCTTATTATTTGTTAATTTTTTCTTCTTAGTAGACACTGGCAGGTAAAAGGAGGAAATACACATAAACATTTAGACTGTTACCTAAGATGATTAGGCAAGAAATCTACTAGGGCTTTGATTTGTAATTAGAAGAATGGATCACCCTGACAACGCAGCATTACATCCAACTTACTCTGTGGACAAATCCACAGGCCAGGGAGGGTTATTATAAAATGTGAGCCCCTGGAGCTCCTTTAGTCGCCTTGCTCCCTGCTCTGCCAGATGAAAAGGTGAGAGATGAGGTGTGAAGAGGAGAGCAAGCGCAGCTAGCTGCGTGATGCCCCTCCCAGTCCTTCTCCACCTGCTGAAAAACCAGGTGAAAATTAGATAAGTCACCTAGTGACACCGGTGTCTATTGTGTCCTCTACAAAGAAAGTTAACCTCCATGCTCAACGCCTGCCTGCTTTTGGAGCTCAGTCAACCCCTTACGGGGTTTTGGAGGCCTTGTCACAGGAGTCTGTCATTACCAAGAGCCCTATCCTCTGATTTCACTGTCTCTGTGCACATGCTATGTCACTGATCTCCCCACCTTCCTTCATTCTCCCGTATCAAAGGAGAGTGGTTTTGTTTGAGACTTTCTCCTCAAAAGTCATGACTCCCCCTTGGGGAATCTTTAAAACGCATCCACACAGACTGTATTCTCACAATAATGTGGCGTTACCCCCTCACATTCTTGCCAAGAACTGGAGTTACTCTGTCTTAAATTACCCCGGGGGGTGAGGGGGAAGAAGGATGTTTTAAGATATCAACTCTGGCTTCTTTCTAATAGGTTATTCTATTTCTCAGTGATATAAGTGCTTATCCATGTTGGCAAAGTTTTCCTCTCTAGACCACAGTGCCCAGAAATGCACCTGTACATATAACAGAGGTGCTGTAGTCTGCATAATTGTTTTTCCCATGTTTCCTAGACCAAAATCTCTGAGTAGATTTTACTTTTTAGCTGTGGATATGCCCTCTTTCCAGTGCTTGTAGGTTTTAAAAATGTTCAAACAACATTTACTTTGTAAAAAGCATCTACCTTCCTACTTGCTCCTTTTTGTTCTGACAAATTTACACTTTCACTCCTCCAGTGACATCAAATGCAGAATAGTTAAAAAAAAAATGACGACCATTTTAATGTGTTAGAGGCATGCCCTGGAACCTCACACTAAAATACCTACTTACACAGCCACCTGTGCTATATTCTAATTTAGTGTATTATTAAAGTAGGGACCAAGGAATTTACCAATAGTGTGTGGGGAAAAAACTTTAACGAAAAGGAGTCTCACTTTTGACCTCTATTTGCATTACTTAGATAATGCCTCGCTCCCCCAAATTTCTCCAAATCATATATTTGTTTACCTTTATTTTGTGTCACACAAACCTATAAATTATCTGGATGTTTGATTTCAGACCTAAAGCAAGAGGTTTCATGGTCTGCAACTTTAAATTATTTCCAGATTTTTTGAGATGCCTTTCTCTGTAAACGTTCATTCAAATAAGCACTGTTAAAACAAATTACACTGACTGTGGTTTAAAGATCCTAGAGGCTTATTCAGTGATTCTTAACTCAGGCAGCATCTAATCTCGCAGCTTGGAGGAGCGGCGCACAATGAAAGACTGTCATGGGCGGGAGGGAGTGGGGACAAGTAGGCAAAAGCGGATTGGTTACAGAAAGGTCACTTCCTTTAGGGGTGTTGGGCAGAAAACTTTCCTTCAGCCCTTCCAGGTTCTTTGGCTGATCCAATAATTAAATTGACACAAGACAGATTAACAGGAGAAACACAAACTTAATTTTGTGTGGGCAGAAGCCCCATAAAAATATGAGACCCCACAGGCAATCAGAAAATAATGAGGCTTATGTGCCCTCCTGGGCTAAGGAATGGGACCGGGACTTGGGCTTCAAAGGGAGGGGGGCAAGTCATAGGGAGGTAAGAGCAGATGTTTGGTAATCGGATGTTTGCCCTGCCCTACCTGTAAGTCTTTCAGATAAAAAGTTCTCTTTTAAAAAATTGCTCTGTTTCTGGTCCCGGTGCCCTAGCTAATTTGTTTTAGTCGGTTAAGGGAGAGGTAGTTTTTCTTGAGTCTGCTGGGTCTTGATTACCCTCAGCTTCTAATAGTCCCCATGCCAAAGTGGCACACTTTGCGGTGGTGTGTTCTACCCCCTTTAGTGAATGGCAGGTGCCTATCAGGCAGATTACCTGACGAGTGCTGATCTGATGATTCCTGATCGACTGAGCTGAGATTGCACTTCTGGGAAAAGCAGAAGCTGTAATTAATTAGGTCTTCATTTGGTGGCATGGGGCTTAGCATAAGTGAGTCCATTTGGGGCCTAGTGTCTTCTTCTTAACAGTGCAAATCGAGTTTTAGAGAGCAAAATCTCTTCTCCAGTCTAGTTTCTTTAAAAATTTTTTTGCATGTACCTCATATATAATGCAAACTTTGTAAAACTTTTTGAGTTCAAAATTGTCAGATAAAACACACGAAGGGAATTACCACATTTATTAGTATAAGAAGTAAAATAAAAAATTAAATAATGATAAACTGGGAGACACACTAAATTTTGCCTGGAAACAAGAGATAATCCAAACTTTGTATCTAGATTAGCTTGGAGATAAGATGACCAATTGTTCCAGTTTGCCCAGGAGGGTTCTTACTTCAAAGCTGGAAATCTGACATCCTGCGAACTCATCAGCTCTGGGAAAGTCAGGGCCGTGGACCACTGCTCACCTTATTTCCAAAAGACCTTATAAAATATCACCAACAATTCATAGCATCAGTTCTTAACCATCTACCTTGAGAACAACAGAAGAAAATTGTCAATAAGAATAAAACTGGCAAACCATTTGAGACTTATTGTAATAAAACAGGTTGTATAGTTTGATTATTCAGAAATTCTTGTAGTGTCCAAAGATCTCAGGCTTCAAGTTGAACATGACTGATTTTGTAACATGTGTTTACAAATGGATACTGTTTCAATCAGCAGTGTGTATATACAGAGCCAGAAAAAGGCAAGAAGACAGGATAAAAAATTTCACAAATTTAAGTAATTTTGGTTCTAAACACTTGTGCCAGCACGAAATGAATATGACACTGGAGGCAGCACTGAGACCAAAATAATTTTAAAATAAAAACAGTCAGCATTTTGTTTCAAAAACGAGACCTGCATAATATGCAGGCTAAATGAAAAATTTTAATTGTAAATTAAATCTGAGAAATGGAATGCCTTAAGCATTTCTGAATTCAATATGACTATGCCCAACTCGCTAAGGTCTGCTCAGCATTTCCAGAATGAAATTCTTCTTTTGAAGAAAGTATATAAAATGCATATGGTGCCAAGTAAAGGGGAACAAAATAGACCACCCCAAAATAGATCTCTTTGACACATTGGTCATTTGGAGTGGGTTATAGTTATATTTAGGAAATAGCAGACACAGTCGAAGCTCTAAAAATTCAATAGAAGTTACTCTTTTGTAAGAGAGAGTTACAGTTACAAGGGAAATATCTAGTTGAAAGGAGAGTCTCCCTCTCTGTATCAGGAATAAAAGGATAATTCTGAATTTCCAAGATTCTTATCAGTGTAGAACACAATGACAAATCTGTATAACAACCTCATTCAGCCCTGGCTGGTATAGCTCAGTGGATTGAGCGCAGGCTGCGAACCAAAGGGTCACCGGTTCGATTCCCAGTCAGGGCACATGCCTGGGTTGCAGGCCAGGTCCCCAGTAGGGGGCCTGTGAAAGGCAACCATACATTGCTCTTTCTCCCTCCCTTCTCCTCTCTCTAAAAATAAATAAATAAAATCATGCTGAAAGTTCTTAGTAAAATTAGGGTTATAAACACGTCTCCCTTAACAAAAAGGTTATCTGGAAAAATGAAACAAAAAGCATTATAGTTTGTGGCACTATAATTCCATTTAAAGTTGCAACAAGACAAGCACAATGACTGACGCGGCTCTTCTCCCTCAGTCGCTGTGTTCTCCAACCTGCAGCAACCTGCTTTCTGCTGCACCCTGATACTGGAGTGCTCTCAACAAGGTCAAGTGTGATTCTTCTGTTGATTCATTGTGGTAGGCAAAACAAAACCCTCCCAAATGCCCATGTTTTAATTTCACAACCAGAGACCTAGACTGCAGGAGAGGAAGATACTTTACCCTCCTAGGTTCTTTCAGCTGGACTAAGAACTAAAAGTAAATCTACAGGAGACAGATCAACAAGAGAAAATAACCAAATTTAACATACAAAGGTGGGCAAGAGTAGGTTAATAATAATAATGAATAATGAAATGATTGGTAAACAAATAATCGCATAAGAATAAACTCTGTGTTTCATGTACTGTGGGCCACCCCTGTGTATGTACACTTGGGACTCCCACGTACACATGAGAGTCAAAGACTCTACCCACACGAGAGGTTCAGAGACAGAAAGATGAAATGAGGTATGTATGACACTTTGAGCTAAGGATGAGGTGAGGTGCCTGGGGCCTTCTGAGGGGAGGAAGGTCATGGCAGGACCATAAGTGAACATGCATTATGTTCAGTAATTAGAAGTTTGCTCTGCCCTATAGATAGGACATAAAAAGTTATCTCTTGTGATAACTCTTGTGGGCAAAGCCCCTAATTTAAATTCTTGAAGGGAGAACTAAAAGCTTCTCATGAGCCCTCGGTGTCTTGATTGACTTCAGCTCAAAATAATTTACATGTTAAACTGGAACATTTGGGGGATGCCTGTTTTGAACCCCTACAAGATGTAGCTAACTTGTGGATTCTGAGACAGAAAGAGTAGCCTGGATGACCCCGGTGAGCCAATGGAATCACACGGATCCTTAAAACAGAGAAGTTTCCCAGCTGTGGTCAGAAATAGGGATTGAGATTAGATTAAAGAAAAAGGGTCAGGGAAATGTAATATTACTGGTTTGGGGGATGCAGGAAGGGAACCACAGGCTAAGGGATGTTGGCGGCTTCTAGAAGCTGGAACATGTGAAAAGGTCCTCCCATTGAGCCTACGGAAAGGAACACAGCCCTGCTGGCTCCTTGATTTTAGCCCAAGGAGACCCTTGTAGGACTTCTGATCTTTAGGATTTAAGAAAATGAGTTAAAAACAACTTGTTATTTTAAGTCACCAAGTTTGTAATCATTTGTTACAGCAGTAATAGAAAACTATGTTCATCTTATTTTATATTTACAGCTTTTGGTATAACTCATCACTTCTTTCTTGAAACTCTGCCCTCATGATTCTATGAGTCCATGTTCCTTTGCTTTTCCTCTTATTTAAAGCAGGCCCTCCTCAGTACCCTGTTGAGATGGTGATTCCTTCGCCCATCCAATACATGTAGATGCACCTTTGGTAGTTCTTCTCCATTCTAATAAGTTTTCCATCTAACTCTTTGTGTAGGTCATATCAACGATGCCCATAGTTCTCAGTCAGGGACAATTCTGCCCTCCACAGGACAGTTCATAATGTCTGGGGACGTTTTTGGCTGTCACAATCACAGTGCTAGAGGGGTCTGCAGGGACCAGGCCAGGGATGCCGCGAAGTACCCTGCAATGCACAGGAAAGCTCCCCACAGCAAAGAACGGCCCTGAGCAGAGGGTCAGCAGTGCTGAGGTTGAGAAATGAGAAACCCGAGTCATGCCCACTGCTCACACAGGTGGAAACTTCCAAATTCCTCCTTCAACTTAGATCTGCAGCCAGAGCTTTATGCAAATAAATAGAGCCAACTGTTCTACACCTAGTAATGAAATAATAATCTCCCCCCTAAAAGTGTATTTCCTAAAGTTTTCATTATTAAAACAAATAACAATATTATTTTGTCGGTTTCCCAAACTAGTATCTTGGAAATCGTTGTGTCTCCCCTAAATTCTATCATTTTCTAAAGGAAATTCATGCATCCCACCATGGGAATTGTAGCTCTAATGTTTCACTTCTAAAGGAGCAAAAACTCTCATGGAACATAGACCGGCAAGCAGGTCCCACGCGTATGACAGTGGAATTTCCTGTGGGTAAATCAGGTTGGCATATTTCTTAGATTTAAAACTTGCCCTTGCTGAAACCTCTCTCTCCCTGAATCAAAAGGACTTATGCTAATACATGCCTAGCTTCCTCAGACCAGTGAGTCAGCCCAAGCCTATTGTATTTCCATTTGCATATCTATCTTCTTGATGCACTATCTTGGGCATCTACCACCTAATGTAAATCTACAATCCATGCATAGTTAATGAAGACCATTCAGGTGTAAAGTGACCGAGAAACAGCAATAAAAAGCCAGTGGACAGGAGGCTGGAGGCCTCTCCAAGATGATAATGGAGGGAACACGTGGTCCCAGAATTTCTAGTCCAGTATAAAATTACGTGTAAAATTATTTACATGCAGCCATGGCATACAAATCCTGCTGGCCAGAATTCGCGACAATTTTCCAAATCACATTACTTTCTCTTCCAGAAAACTCCCTGTACACTTTGCCTTTGCTTCTTCCCCATCAGGGCTCTTTATCTTCATCTAGATTATGATGGAGCCATATTATGTAAATATTAACTTTGCATACTTAAAATTTACTTATTCTGTAAAAATAGAGAATAATTATTCAAATAACGTGAGCAATTTCACCCATCATTTCACATCACAAGGGTTTACGCTAGAGTCAGCAAGAGAGAAGAGAAATGCACCTGCTGGGTCCTTCACAGGCTCAGTTCCTATCGTCCCTTTCATGTGTCAGCTTTTCGCCGCCCTAACATTTCCAAACTAAGAGTCTAGACAGTTTCAGAGAAGTACAGTGCAACTCCTTAATGCAAGCTAACTGACCGTGTAACCAAGGACACAGCAGACATACTCCAAATGCAGGGCAAGTTGCCCTTGTTGTATGTCTATTTAGAGAAGGTATGTTGACCCCAAAATGGCACGTGCCTAGTTGATTTCAAAGACATGTATGACAAACTTCAAGGTTTGGGGATGTACCTGTTGAATTTAGAAACAAACTCCCATCCAAGTGCGAGTCCACCACATGGAAGCAGCAGCCTCCCCTCTACCATTCTACAGCAGCCAGGATCAACTTCAAATGATGAAGTTCATTATTAGCACCCAGAGTAAACTGCTCAGAGGCTTCTCATTCCTGACAGGGCAAAATCCAAACTCACTTCTGTGGAATAAAATACTTTTCAGGATCTTACTCTATTTTATCTCTTCAGCCTTACATCTTATCATTTCTCCACTTATAGGCACTGAGTAAGTATTAGCACTATCAGCTTAGTAGTATCCTCAAGAAATCTTAAAGCCAATAAAAGATTTAGGATAAACTGACAAATTCCTAGCATCAAAGACTTATTCAAGATATCTAGCTTTCAGGATATTTACTGTGTTTAGAGAAAATATGGTAGAAAAATGAGATGGGAAGATAACCCTCCCATTGTCCTGGAACTGGACCCAGTAGGAGCCAGCAGCCTTTTCTCCCTCCACCTGATCAGAGGCCATCTCAGTGGCTGACTGCCTCTGTTCCCCAGACCTGCCCCACTTGGCCTCCTCTCTGTAAGAAGGCTCCAGAAGGAAGGAGGGGATGAGAGCGTGCATGACAGCCAACCTGCAGATTCAGTGGGGTTTGGCTAGCTGGGGTTTAGGTGCTCACCACTCCTCATCCCAGTGGGAAAGTGGGTTAATGGCGTGGGAAACTGGGCAACCAGGAGGCTTCTTGAAGGGGCTTCCAGAAAATTTACACGTGTGTTCCAGGTATGTTTGGATGCAGCAACCCCAAAGTAATGGTGCGCTTTCAGGCCCAGTTCAGGGGAAAAAATCATTTCTTTTCTTTAATGCATCCTGTGTGCTATAATGCCAGAAGAGGCAGGGGAGGAATTAGAAGAGCTGTCCCCAATAAGGTCCCGCTAGCAAAGTCAAGGCAGAGTGGAGAAGATGAGATCAGAGGTTTAAAATGGACTTGCTTATGCTTTTAATTAAATGAGAATGACCGAAAAACGGTATAATGGTTTAGGGCTGGAGAAGAATGATTTGCTATGCATAAATGCACGTTATTTGAAAGAGAGATGGGAGGAAAATAATTCCATTTCAAGTTTAATATCACTTCAAGTTCAGATTGTTCAATAAAAGGCTTAATTTGCAATTCTGATATTTAAAATATCTAGAAAAATCACCCTAGAGTATAGTTTGGGGAAAAATGCTTGTCAAACTATACATTCATGCAAAGAAATATTTGATATAGTTAACTTTTACTTTGATTTTTATACTTTTATTCTGCTATTTAAGAATATCATACAGAGATAAACAAAAAAATTCTTAATTCCGTCACTCAAGGAACCCCTGCCGATATTAAAATGTAAGTTGCATCTAAATGGTGAGAAAATACATAGAAAAAGCTTTGATATGAAGTGCAAATATCCTTCATTTTCACTTACACATCCAGTCACCCCTGTACCTTTCCTCAAAAATATGACTACATCTTTGCTTATTTATCCTTCTGGGAAAAAATATACACCAGTAATATGGTATTTTCTTGTTTATATTTGCAAAAAGGACCCTATATTTCTGTATCAAAACACAGAGATTTACCTCATTCTGTTTAATAGCTAAAGTGTAGTTATACTTTTTTAACAACTTCACAACTAATGAATAGCATTCAACTAATGAATTTAGCATTTTTAGCTTTTTACTATTATAAATGATGCTACAAAGTAGATCTACAAAAGAAGCGATATCTTGGCTTCTTTTCTGAAATACGGAAGAGTCATTGTCTCTCCCTCCCCCCCATACATATATCCATCCAACTTTTTAAATAGTTGCCAATTGTGTAAGTGAAAATATCATCATTTTTATTTAAATTTACTTAATTATAAGTGAAAGAGATTTTAAAAATATTTTATTTATTTATTTTTAGAGGGAGGGAAAGAGAGAGAAAAAAGAAAGGGAGAGAAACATTGATGTGTGAGAAAAACAGCCACAGTTGCCGCTTGCATGCCCCCAGCCAGCGACCTTGCTCACACCCAGGCCAATGCCCTGACCAGGAACTGAACCAGCTACACTTCAGTTTACAGAGACACCCATCCCACTGAGATACACCGGTCAGGGCAAGAGTGAGTTTTAGATATACTTATTAACATTGTCATTTTTAAATTAAAAAGAAAAGTTTATTGAATTGAGAGAGAAAGAGAGACATTGATCAGTCACCTCCCATATGCGCCCTGACAGGGAATCGAACCTGCAACCAAGATATGTGCCCTGACTGGGAATTGAATTCCCAACCTTTTTACTATAACATTTTTCATATTTCTCCTATTAACTTGCATGAGATCTTTATAAATCAAGTAAATGTGCTTTTTTTTGCCTTAAATTTCAACTCTACTAAGTTTTCACAATGTATGATGAGGCACTTAACTTTTTCTAGGTTATTTTTTATCATATAAAACTTGTAAATGTTTAAGTAGTAAAATTACTTAATCTTTTTCTGTATAGATTCTTGGTGACTATATTTCTAAAAAGTTTACTTTTTTCTAATAAATAAATTCATTCTTATTTTCTTATAACAAGTTTATGAATTAAATCTTTACTTCATCTGGAATTTATTTTGGTTATTGTGAGCGATTGCGTGTGTATGTATGTGTGTGTGGCTGGTCACTTCTCAATTCTATGTATAGAATTGTATTGACCTATTTATTCAAGATGTTACATCATCATACATAGCATATTCATATTTCTTAAGTTAGGAATAAGATATCAGTCACCAATTTCACTCCAGTTATTTAGCCCTTGCCACGTTCTCTTCATAACCACGTCGTCTGACAAGGTCCGGGTGTGGGAAGAGAGATTCAAAGGAGTCCATCTTTTAGAGGAGAACGTGGCATGGGGAGGGGGTAGGCAGTGATTTTTCCTGGCTTTGCTCTCAGTAACCTGCTTGCTGCTATTGTTCATGGTCTTACCTTGTGCCCTGATTCCCATGGGAATGGGCCATAGAAAGAAAGAGACTCGAACACAGCCTGTGATTGATTTTGAGAGAAACTCTGAGGGGACAGCCAGTTCTCCCCGGACCACTGAGTCAGGCCAAGTTGTTTAAACAATGTGTTTATGAACCTGAATAAGAAATCATCCCCGACTGTTCCCATGAGAACTCTTGAATCAGTTCCAATAGGCTAAACTGTTACCT
>PVJI01017584.1:0-35306 GCA_004026765.1 Micronycteris hirsuta | reverse complement strand
GATTTTCTTACCAATGTTTTCCTCTAGAACTTTTATGGTGTCACGACTTACATTTAAGTCTTTAATCCACCTTGAATTTATTTTTGTGTATGGTGTAAGTTGGTGCTCGAGTTTCATTTTTTTGCAGGTAGCCATCCAGATTTCCCAACACCATTTGTTGAAAAGGCTATTTTTATTCCATTTTATGCTTCTGCCCCCCAGCTTCCTTTTTTTCCCTATTGATTCCCTGTATATCTTCCCTCATTATCTTTATCGTTTTCCTCATTTGTTCATTTATTCGCATCCATCTTTCTTCCAGTTTTGTGAGCATCCTGATTACCAGTGTTTTAAACTGGGTATCTGTTAATTTGGGTATGTCCTTGTCCGTTAGTTGTAATTTGTTCTGATCTTTCATTTTGGCCATTTTCATTCTTTTTATCTCGGCGCACCTGTCGGAGTCTTAGGTGTTTGCCGGTGCCTGGCAACCTGGGTCTTTTTTTCTGAGTTTCCTCTGGGGGCGGGGCCTGGGAGGGAGCAATGGCATCTGCTCTGTTCACCAATGCTCCCTATCACCCTCCTCTCCCTAGTTCCCCACTGCCTTTTCCGCCAGTCTCGGCCCTGCTGGTTCCCACTGGCCTCTCCGGTTATGCCGGCTGCGGGCTTCACTTGTTTTTCGTGGCCATGCTTTGGCCAGGCACTCATGGCATGAGTCCCTCCGGGCAAACTACCTCTCACTCCGCTTCTCTGCTCGGTTCTGCCCCCCTTACAGGCCTGGATGTACGTCCTCTCCAACTTCCTGGGTGTTGGACTTCCCTTCAGTTCGATTCTGTCCATTCTGGTTGTTTATTTTTCATTATTGAGTTCGTTGTTTAAACTCTCTGGTTGTGAGCAGTGGTGCAGTGCGTCCACCTACGCCGCCACCTTGGCAGAAGTCTGAGTTTTGTAAATTCTTTATAAATTTTGGATATTAACCTCTCTTCAGATATATTGGCGAATATGTTCTCCCACTCTGTAGGTTGTCTTTTTATTTTGTTGATGATTTCCTTTGCTGTGCAAAAACTTTTTAGTTTGATGTAGTCCCATTTATTATTCCCTTGTCTGGGAAGCTATGTCTGATAAAAAATTTCACCCTCTGCAACAGTATGGATGGACCTGGAGAACATTATACTAAGTGAAATAAGGCAGTCAGAGGAAGACACATACCATATGATTTCACTCATGTATGGAATCTAATGAACACACTGAACTAACAAGGAAAATGGGGACAGAATCATATTCAGAGAGCAGGGCAACTAATGGAATAGAGGTTAGGGAGTGGAGGGATTGAGCAAAAAGGAAGAAGGACTCATGGACATGGACAACAGTGTGGTGATTGCTGGGGAGAGGGGGTGTAAGGGGGCTAAATGTAATGGCGAGAGTAAAATGAAGATTAACTTAATAAAAATGATAGAGCTTGAATTGTATTGTATCTTCCTGCCTTGGAAGAAATGCTTAACAATCCAGTAGAAATGTGTGCTCCCCCTGCCAGGGTGTAGAATTGTCACTGAGATGGTTGTCCAGGCAGAGATTACACTTCCCAGCCACTCTTATATCAGATGTGGCCACAGGACAGATTTTCATTGATGGAATGTGAGAAAAACTGAGGTGTGTCACTTTAGCCAAGGTTGTTCAGAAGTAAGCACACTCCCTCCATTGTCCACTGGTGAAAAGCCACGTGGTACCTAAGGGAAAGGAGAGTCACAAAGTATAAAAATCTTCAGATCCCAAAGAATCATAAAGAGGTATCCCCCCCCACCATTCATCAGGAATATCTACATCGAACCTCTACATGAGGGGGAAATACTATTTTGAACCACTAAAATTTGGGGACGTTTATTACAGAAATTAGTCTTGCCATACTTAATATGGAAACTGGTCCAGAACACAGAAATCTTCCACACAAACACCTAAAACTACTTTGCAGCAGATCAGTATTTGGGTGGTAGTTGGCAAGGACATTAGTATCAGACATTCAATGAGATCCATGTTATAAGGTGGCAAAACATTTGGCAAAACTGTCATCTGTGATAATGTGGATGCAGACCAAGGGCCTACTCAGCCTTTAGGTTTGTGTTAGTTATCTATTATGTAACACATTACTCTCAAATTTAAGAGCTTAAAACAACACACATTGATTATCTCACAGTTTCTCAGGAATCTGAATATGGCTTATGTGGGTCCTCTGGATTAAGCTCTCTTAAAAGGTTGCAATTAAGGTGTCAGCCAGGGCTGCAGGGATCTCGAGGTTCAAGCAGAGTAGGATCAGCTTCCAAACTCATTCTGTCTTCTAGAAGAAAATAACACAGCCTGGGTGGCTTATAGAAAACAGACACCATATTTTTTGGACTATAAGATGCACCAGGCCATAAGTTGCACCTAGGTTTTAGAGGAGGAAAATAGGAAAAAAATTTTTGAAGCAAAAAATGTAGTAAAGCCCGGCTGGTGTGACTCAGTGGATTGAGCGTGGGCTGGGAACCAAACGGTCCCGGTTCGATTCCCAGTCGGGGCACATGCCTGGGTTGCAGGCCAGGTCCCCTGTGAGGGCCATGTGAGAGGCAACCATACATTGCTCTTTCTCCCTCCCTTCTCCTCTCTAAAAAATAAATAAATAAAATCTTTAAAAAAATTTTTTAAAGTAGTAAAATATTTAATAATATAAATAACATAATATTTCACCAATGTAAATGTAAACAGCCAGGTAAGCTACATTCAGACTACAAGATGCACCCTCATTTTCCTCCCAAATTTGGGGGGGAAAAGTGCATCTTATAGTCTGAAAAATATGGTATTCCTCATAGTTCTGGAGGCTGAAAATCCAAGACCATGAAGTCAACATGGTCAGTCAGGGAAGGGTTCTCTCCTGAGCCGCAGGCTTCTCTCTGTGTCCTCGTGGTGTTAAAAGGGCTAAGCTCCTCTGTGGTGTCTCTTTTATGAAAGCACTGATCTCATTTAAAAGGTCTCCATCCTCACAACCTCATCACCTTCCAAAGGCCTCGCCTATTAGTACCATCACCTTTGGCAGTTAAGATTTTAACTCGGGAATTTGAGGGAGACATAAACATTCAGAACAGAGCAAAGCTCATTCAGCAGCTGTTGACAGGATTCAGGTCCCTGAGAGCTATTGGACTCTTTGGCTGCTGATCAGGGACCTCCTTCCGTCCCTTGCCAGGTGACTCTCTTCTTCAATTAAAACACACACAGACACAAAAAGAGTCAGAGGAAAAAAATAAATGTCAGAACAACAGAAGTCGAAGTGTTTTATCAAACCAAAACTCTTAGTGACATAGAAGAAAGTATTGTCTAGAGAAATGCAGACATTGACAACCCTAAGTTTTAAAGTGATCCCAAATAAAATAGACTGTGAATGTGAAAAAACTAAGAATATCTCAAATAATTCATTTTATTTATATTTTATATACATTCCCAGGTGTGATATCAAAACCTGTTTTCAATATATAAAAATATAAAATTTAAGCAATAAGAAATCATTGTACCATATGTAATTGGCATCATGAAGGTGCATCTTATAGTCAAAGGCATTTGAGGTGTGATAAATATGGTATGTCACTGGACAAGATATTCTTTTCAGTTGTTTTTCCAAAATGTTAGTAGAGTCCATGGTACCTATGTCCATTATAACCCTGAATACTTTATGAAAGAGGACATGTTTCCTCAAGGTAAATAATCAAGATTAGAATTGGACTGTGTTCTGTGGCTGTCAAACATAGCTAAGACAATGACTGAATTAGGATTTTTAAACTTGGCCTCATGAGAATTATATTAACAGTAATAAAAACTATTGCTTCCCACAAAGCTGCTCTACAAAATTTATTGTTTTTATTTTATTCTTTCTCAGTGACCATTTGAGCAGGAAGAAAAGTGTAGACCAGGAGACTGAAATTATTAACAAATTGACTTTTTTGACTAACCAGCAAGCTTCTTAAGCATGAAATTTTCCAAAACAAGAGAATTAGCCAAGAAAAAAGAAAACCCAGCAAAACATAATTCCCTAAATAAAATACCTAAAATAGAGTGAGATTAAGATAACTCTTTCTCTTCTACCCATCAAAATAGTCATCCTCTTATTGCTAAATTGAACTCCCAATGATAAACTTCAGTATCTCTCAAGACAGCAGCGGCGGCGAACTAACAGCAGTGTGACAGAGAGCGTGTGTGTTGTGGGCGGACAGGGGTGGGAGCTGTTATTGGGGGGGCCCTGAGAGCCAGCAATAACGATGCCTATAGAAAATTTTTAAATGAGATGAAACTAACTAAAAGTTGGTCGTTTTGGCTTTTTTTTTTTTTTAATCACCATATACCAGCAATTCTGAACAATATCAGTAATACCCTTCTCACCAGAGTGGGTTACTCCCACACATCATCGTTTCCCCTGGATTCCCAACTGGATCATCAGAATGAAAACATAAATGAGGTTAATGTGAACATGTACGAGATAATAAAGGATGCTTGGAAGAGAAGCTTGTCAATCACTCCAGGAACTCTCCTACAGAGGCATTAACTGATTTCCAGTATATGGAAATTCAAGTATTCACAGAGCTAGGGCTTCATACAGAAACCTGCTTTAAAGGTTTCCCTACCCAGTCCCAATACAAGAATAAGAAAATTATAATATTAAGCATTTATTTAATTAATGAATCAAATTAAAATTCTTTACCACCATATACCACACCCTAAGGGGAAAGCAAACCTCACAGAACAGCTTGTTCTGTGGCCTAAAGGATTTCTTGGCACCTGGATAACGAGGCAAAAACAACAAATTCAGGTTTTTGAGTCTGTAAAAATTGAAGAACCACAAAAAGCATTGCTCGGGAACCAGGGAAAGTGAAAAAGCAATGACCTTTATACATGTAATTTGTGTTCTTCTGGTCACTGGGGTTACGCATACAGTAGGCAGTCTGTGTTAAAAACTGTTTTACAGGCTTTGTGGGATAGTTGCATAGGGAAATGTGCCGGCTTTATTGTTGTTGTTTTTTAATTTACCCCTCTGGAACCATGTGGGTAGACAGGTGTTAGGGTTAAAAATTCATATGGTATGTGATAGGATTTTCGTGAGGAAATGGAGCAGAAGGGATGGACATTTTAACAGCTTGTGAGGTTTTAGAAATGAAAAGGGAAGAGGGTGATGCATTTTGCCTATTGAAAAAAAGTCATTGAAATATGCAGTTGTGCATACTGAGGAATCAAAAAGCTCTAGTTCTAAAGTAAAAGAAGAAAAGAGAAGTCAAAGATGTTTTGTAAGGACTAAGAGACTTTGTAAAATGGGGATTTTTTTTTAATCCAAAGATTTTTCTAATTAGCCCAAGGACAGATTAATTCCATTATTAATCAATAAATCGATGTAAGACACAGAAAGAAAGAAGGAAACAGATTTCTGTTGCAATTCCACTTTATGAGCCTGTCTGCATCTATTCATTTATTCAACAAACATTTACTGTGTTCTTAATATGTGCAAAAAATCTACTAGCAACTGTAGAAGATGCAAAGAGAGCTTTTTTAAAAAATAAATGATATTCTCATTTAATTTATAAATAAGAAATTATATAATAATAAAAACAGTTATAATTTTTGCCATCCTACATAAATACCTCTGGGTAGATGTTTTACATAAGTTATTTATAATACTAAAAATAATGACACAGCAAGGCAGGTATTTTTAATTCTGACTTGATAGGAAATTTGAGGCCCAGACAGTTTCAAAGATCACTGAACTGGTCCATAATGTAGTCAGGATTTGAACCCCAACCTTTCTGCACTTTGGTATATAGGCAACAGCAGAGCACATGTAGGAAACAGCAACATCGAAAAATAAAATAATTAAATCCTCAAAGACAAAAGAGAGGAGCATTTTCAACCCTCCTCTTCTCTCTACTTCCTTTCATGTCTTTCTACATCACAACATTAATTTTTATTTTTCTATTTATTCACTAATTCATTTAACAAGGATTGAGTGGGTACCTGCTATGTATCTGGTGATATCCTAGTGTTGGGGGACAGAGGTAAACACAGCAAAGCCCTTGCCCTTGTGGAGCTTACATTCTAATGTGGGGTGAGACAGGCAATAATCCAACAAGTGTGATGACAGGATGTGAAATGTGCCATGAAGAAAAATAACAGTGTAGAAATAGAGAAACGGTGCTACCACAGACCATCAGGAACAATTGTTCAGAGGCCTCTGATTTAGGGAAATGACATTGGAGGTGCTGTCGTTTAGTGAGTTATGTGAATAGAGGGAAACACTAGTTTAAAGACCCTGAGGCAGAACACACTTGGGCGGTTCAAGGAATAGCAAGGGGCCAGTGTGGCTCCTGCAGAATGAGTGATGGAAAGAGTGGCAGACCATGAAGTCACACATGGAATCCAGTTATCTAACACAGACCCATTCTTGTGGGTCGTGGGATACTTTAATTTTAATTAGACTGGGATGGAAAGTTATTGGAGAGTTTGAGCATTAAAATAATACTGCACAATGCACACTTTTGTTAAATCATCCCGGTTGCTACATGGAGAACCGACTCTAGAAGAGGCAAAACTGGAGGCAAAAAGGTCTCTCTTAGACCAGTTAGGAAATTGTTTCACTTCTGTAGGGAAAGAATGATGGTTTCAATACAAGGCTCTGGGACACAGGTATCTACATGGAAAAAAGTGATTATCGACCTCTAATTCATATCAAAGAGAAACTTAGTTTGAGAAGGCCAATAAGCCTAAATGTGAAAGCTAAAGAAAATCTTCTAGAATGTAAGAATATATTCATAACCTTCAGATATCAAAGTTTTCTTAAAAGGAATACACAAAAAGATTAATCATAAAAGAAAATATTAACATCATTAAAATTTTAACATCATTAAAATTAAGAACATCTATTTATCAAAAAGAAAAAAATACGAGAGGGAAAAGTATATGTATGTACAGGGGGGAGAAAAAATAGGTTTCCAGTTGTGAGCGTGGGAAGCACAGAGTCGATAAAGCTATTGTGAGAACCATAAGCTCCGTATCTTTTCCATACAAACAACTACAGACCTGCTTTTGCCCGCCCCTGCACAATCCGAAACTATAAAGAATTCTAATAAGGCAGAGAAAAATAACATAATCATAGAAGTGACATCCCATCATATTTGTCATATTCTATGGCTTGCAAACAAATCACAGTGTCCACCAACACTCAAGGGTATTATACAAGAGCATGAATACCAGGAGGCACAGATCACTGGGGGTCATCGTGGAGTCTCTCCACCACATTTCCCGTCCACATCTTACACAAGGGAGCACTCTACACACACTATTTCCATATTCCTTTCTTCAACTTACTACGTATTCTGTCACTCACTCCATTAATGGATAGAGTGATCTTTCCCATCCCTTTTCACAGCTTCAGAGGACTCTTGTGTGTGAGTGTGCCTTTTTAAAAACCAGTCCACTATTAATGGACTTGGGGTTATTTCCAGTGTTTTGTTATTACAGATAGTGTGGCAATGAATACTCACGTACACACAGAATTTCTTTCCTTTTGTTTTGTTTCAGTAGTGTATCTACGGGATAAATTTTAAGAAGTAATTTCTTGAGGCTAATGGACACTTAATTTTGTACTTTTTAGGTCTTTTAGAAATTTTGTATTGCTTTCTATAATAGCTTTTACCTATTTCTTGTTAAGTTTGTGCCTAGATATTTTATTTTTGTCATTGTAACAGGAGTCTATTTCCACTGTTTCTTCCAACTGGTTATTATTTGAATATAGCCAGACTATTGATTATTTTTAATCCTCACCTGAGGGCAGGCTTATTGATTTTAGAGAGAGGGATAGAAACATAGATGTGAGAGAGAAATGTCAATTAGTTGCCTCCTGTCATCCCCTGAGCAGGGGCTGAATCTGTAACCTAGGCATGTACCCTGACCGAGAATCAAACCTGCGACCTGTCGGTTTCGGGGATGGTGCTCCAATCAACTGAGCCACACCAGACAGGCCCAGGCTATTGATTACTGAATAATATTTTACAATTTAATTTTATTAAATTTCTTTTTTATTCATAGTAGTGCTTCCACCAATTATTTTTGCTTTTCCAGATAAGCACATTTATGCAAAAAGTTGTATTTCTTTCTTCACATTTTATGTTCTTATTTGCTTTTACTTATCAAAGTTTATTGACTCATACTATATTAAAAAGTAGATAGAGGACATTCTTGTTTTTTTCCAGATATCAGCAGAGAAGAAAACCCTCTAGTGTTTTCCTATTAAGTAAAATGTTGACTCTTCTGGACTTAAGTATGTGTGTATATGTAGATGAATATATAATCAGATTAAGGAAGTAATTATCAAATTAAAATTGATTATGTATTTTTACATTAATAACTTTTGATATTGTCAAATGCTTTTTTCTTGTCAAATAATGTTTTTCTCCTTAGCTCTATTGATATGTTAAATTATATTAATTATATTCCTTTTGAACTGTCCTTGCATTCCTAAAATAAACTCCACTTGGTCATGATGCATTTTTTAAATATATTTTATTGAGTTTGCTATTAAAATTGTCCCAATTTTCCCCCTTTGCCTCTTCCACCCAGTACCCCCTTCCCTCCAGCAAGCCCCCTTTAGCTCATGTCCATGTGTCATGCATATAAGTTCTTTGGCTTTTTCATTTCTTATACTGTTCTTAACTTCCCCCTGTCTATTTTGTACCTACCATTTATGATTCTTAATCCCTGCACCTTTCCCTCCATTATCCCCCTTCCCCCTCCCAGTTGATAATCCTACAAATGATCTCCATAACTATGATTCTGTTCCTGTTCTGCTTATTTGTTTAGTTTGTTTTGTTAGATTAAATTGCTGATAATTGTGAATTTCTTGCCATTTTAATGTTCATAGTTTTGATTTTCTTCTTCTTAAATAAGTCCTTTTAACATTTCATGTAATAATGGCTTGGTGATAATGATCTCCTTTAGCTTTATCTTGTCTGGGAAGCACTTATCTGCCTTTCAATTTTAAATGACGGCTTTGCTGGATACAGTCATCTAACTTGCAAGTCCTTGCTTTTCATCACTTTGAGTACTTTTTGCCAGTCCCTTCTTGCCTGCAAACTTTCCTTTGCAAAATCAGCCAATAGTCCTATGGGAATGCCTTCGTAGGTTACTTCTGCTTCTCTCCTGCTGCCTTTAAGATTCTCTCTTTATCTTTAACCTTTAGCACTTTAATTATGATGTGTCTTGGTGTGGTCCTCTTTGGGTCCAACTTGTCTGGAACTCTGTGCTTCCTGGACTTGTATGTCTATTTCCTTTGCCAAATTAGGAAAGTTTTCTTTCTTTATTTTTTCAAATAAGTTTTCAATTTCTTGCTCTTCCTCTCCTCTTTCTAGCATCCCTATTATTCAGAGGTTGGTGCATTTGGAGATATCCCAGAGGCTTCTTACACTATCCTTGGGTTTTGGGGGGTTTGGGGGGTTTTGGGGGTTTTTTTGAGTTCTCGTTCCTTCTTACTGTTCTAGTTGAATTCTTATTTCTTCTTTGTGTTCCAAATTGTTGATTTGAATCCTGGATTCCTCCCCTTTACTGTCGCTTTCCTGTGGGATTTTCTCTATTTCATTTAGTGTAACCTTCATTTCTTCCTCTATGTTGTTGCCATACACAAAGAGTTCTTTTTTTTTTTTTTTAAGATTTTATTTACTTGATTTTTTAGAGGGAGAGAAACATCAATATGTAGTTGCCTCTCATGCACCCCCCACTAAGGACCTGGCCAGCAACCCAGGCATGCGCCCTAGACTGGGAATCAAACCAGCAACCCTTTGATTCGCAGGCCAGCTCTCAACCACTGAGACACACCAGCCAGGGCTCAATGAGTTCTTTGAGCATCTTGATCACCAGTGTTTTGAACTCTGCACCTGATAGGTTCATTATCTCCATTTTGTTTAGTTATTTTTCTGGAGTTTTGTTTTGTTCTTTTGTTTGGGCTGTATTTCTTTGTCTCCTAATTTGTTAGCCTCCCTGTGTTTGTTTTTGGTTATTAGGTAGAGCTGCTTTGATTCCCTGTCTTGGTAATGTAGCTTATTGTAGAAAAATACCTATAAATTGTGTGGGGTAGAGTCTTAGGTAATTACCAGGATGGGGCAACCTACTGCACTTTGTGGTTCTGTGTGGGGGACAGGCTGGAGAGGGAGCAGTGCTGCAGCCTGGCTTCTGGAGGTTTGCCCAGCACTCACCCCACTTCTAGTCAGTTCACCCCACTCCCAGTATGCAACTGGCACCCTTACAGCTCTTGCACTGGTGCTGAATCCCAGAGTGTGTGGGTTTGTGTATGTTCTAAGATTGTGAGGGCCCTTTAAGTGGAATCTCCTAAAAACCTGGCAGTTTCTTCTGTTGCACCAACTCTCCTCTGGTTTTTACAGCCAGAAGTTATGGGGATTTACCTTCCCAGCACTGAAACCCTGGGCTGTGTGGTCTGGCCTGGGACTGGGGCGGCTCAGCCCCAATGTATACCTCTTAATTTTTATCCACCACACATGAACGTGGGACCACCTGTTCTGCTGCTGCTGCCACCTCTCTATGCCACTCTGCATCTCCTCACCTCTGTGCCCGTCTCCATCTTGCTGCCCCTCCTACCCTTCTGAATGAATGTGGCTTCTTTGAATCCTTGGTTGTCAGACTTCTATAAATTTCAATTTTCTGACAGTTCTGGGTATTATTTGTTTTGAGGTGTAGTTGGAATTCTCTATGTGGTTGCACAAGGAGACAAAGTGTATCTACCTACACTTCCATCTGGACCAAGAGTTCTCTCATGATGTGTTTTTTTTAAGTGGTCTTAGAATCTGTTTGCTAATATCTGCTTTATAAATTTGGCATTGCCCTGGCTGGTGTAGCTCAGTGGATTAAGAGCGGGCTGGGAACCAGACAGTCCCGGTTTGATTCCCCGTCAGGGCACATGCCTGGGTTGCCGGCTGGGTCCCCAGTGAGGGCCACGTGAGAGGCAACCATACATTGCTGTTTCTCTCCCTTTCTGTCTCCCTCCCTTCCCCTCTCTCTAAAATAAATAAATAAAATATTAAAAATAAATAAATAAATAAATAAATGTGTCATTGATGAACTATAGTTTTCTTTTTGGTATCATTTTTATCAGGTGTTTATATCAATTTATTCTTGTTTCATTAAGAGAATGATAAAGTTTTCCTTCTTTTACTATGCTCAGAAAAAGTAGTTTTGGAATGATCTTATATTTACACATTTTATAGATTTTTATATCTTGCAACACATACTCATACCTAGACTGGAAACTTAAGAAATGTGCTAGAAAAATATTATAACATTAGATTGTGCTACTTCAATACATGTTGTCAAAAGGAGACTCTTTAAAATGACATATCACTTGAAAAAGGAGAAGGTAAGAGCGAGAATTTTTGTTATAAGAAATATTATTTACCCTGAGCAAGAAATTCAAGAATACTAAGGGTCATATTAATCATGAATTTTTCAGAATTTACAAAAGCCTAATAAGGCAGTGTCAAGCCAAATAAAAGTGTAAGAAAAAATAAGTGTGGGAGGGGAGGACTTGGGGAAAATTAAGCTGTGCTGTGCGAAGAGTCAGAGAAATGGATGAGCATGATCGGACAGGCCTCTCCAAAACCCTCTTTGCACCACACTGCAGCCTGAGAAAAGTCATGATTATCTACAGCATGAACACCATCCACAGAGAAAAAGCCTGGGGACAGGTCTTACCACCCCATATTTTCCTGATGATCTAAGTAACAAAGACTAAAGCCACTGTTAGGAGGATCAGGGAAATGGACAGAGTTACGAATCTAGTTTCCAAGGAATACAAACTACAAAAGGAAACAAGGGTGAAAATTTTGATGGAGTGGATATTCAAGGACCACCACTAGATAAGAACACCAAGAGTGACGGATAGCTGACAGTGTGAAAAAAGAATTTGATAAAATAGCAATTGATTAGACCTTAACAGGATTTGCATTGCCAAGAAAAAAAAATGGCCAGGTTTGGTAAACAAAGGCTTCTCATTGTTCATTGCCCAGGCTTAGCAATCAATTCTCTGTGTGTTGCCCCCCAGCAAGTCACACCTACAGCAGTGAGAGGCTAAAATGGTTCAGCCTCTAAAAGAGAAATTCTTCTCCATCTACTTCAGTTGTGGTCACGGAAAACCATGAACAAGGCAGAATCTTCTGCTGGGCTCATCAAGAAGCCATCTCCCCTGCCAAGGCAAAGATTTTTCATTCTTCCTGACCCCCAGGACAGTTTTAGAAACAGTTAAATTTGTCATCAATTCCTTGTCAAATCATGTGGAGCCACACCTGGACTTAAAGTCAAGGAAAACATGTCTAGAACTGGGAGTGGATGCAATACCTAGAAGTGACAAGATGTGTCTCCCACTGGGGGGCAGTGAGTGCATTTTTAGTTGCAACTGGGCAGTTCTTTAAAATCACATATAGAAGCCCGGCTGGTGTAGCTCAGTGGATTGAGCGCAGGCTGGGAACCAGAGGGTCCCGGTTCGATTCCCAGTTGGGGCACATGCCTGGGTTGCTGGCCTGATTCCCAGTTGGGGCACATGCCTGGGTTGTGGGCCAGGTCCCCATTTCGATTCCTAGTCAGGGCACATGCCTGGGTTGTGGGCCAGGTCCCCGATGTGGGCCATGTGAGAGGCAACCATACATTGCTCTTTCTCCCTCCCTTCTCCTCTCTCTGAAAATAAATAAATAAAATCTTTAAAAAAACAATCACATATAGGAAAGAGCACGCATGTACAACTCTATGTGCCCCCGCACGAGGGCTCAAGAAATCAATATGTCAAATATAGTAGACTGTTGTTTTTTCTGTCTAGCAGCTCTTAATTCCTGAGAAAAATGTTTTCCTTAATCAAGACTCTATTATATATTGTTTGGATAGGGCCAACCTCACCCCTTCCCTAGGAACTGGTGATACAGCACTCAGCAAAATCAACCAAGTCCCTGGTTTCTTGGAACTCTCATTCTAGTCCTTAGAGAAAGATGGTAAACATAAAAACCAATATGTATAAAATATGTCCAAGAATGACAAATGCTGAAAAAAAGAAAAAAGTGTAAGGGAGATAGAAGTGCATTATTTAATATCAATAAGTGTTTTTAAAATCATACTTATTGGACTTTTACACATAATACACTCAATAATTTCAAAATACAGGAAAACATAGAAAGAAAATCACAGTCATCATGAATAACTTTTGAAATGAATTTCCTTTCTCTTTATCAAAAAAGTTGTTGAAGTTTTCCCCTACATCTAAAACTATCTAGTCAATATTTTGAAGCTGATGTAATATATGCAACAAAATATGCCTTTTATTTCATTTATGAGATGTTGAAGAGATCTGCAAATATTCCAAAAGTCACTTTTCTTTGTGTGAAACTGTCAAAGCAGAATCAGTTACTTTTAAGTGTCTTAAATCCATCTCTGCTGACTATTTCTACTTTTTCAGAAATACAGCATTCATGCGTAATCATTTGGCTTCAAACCATGTGCAGAGGAAACAATAGAAAGAAGGCTTTGCCATGTAATCATTTTTAAAGAACATATTTTAAATCATATTCACAGAAATTCTTGAAGCTCTAAGGAGAAAAAAAGATTTTATGTCATCAGCTTAGCCATACCAAATAAGAAAACTCATGCATTAAACATCGTAAAAGAAGTAATACAGCTTTAGTTCAATCTATAATTTGTGAGCTATCACAGAGATTCTGGCTTGGCATCGCTCAGAAATGCTCGCTGAATGTCATTGTGAAGGTTTGAGAGGACTCTCCAAGGACCAATTAAAGGAAAGGAGAACTAGGCAAGTTTGTTCACCAGTAGGAAAAAGCAATATTAATGGTGCAAGATGGATATGGTTTTTCAGTTTTTGTGTTCTGTCTGTTAATAGGAAAACACAAGCCAAAAATTAATAATAGTAATAATAATAATATCTCGTCCAGCTATTTTTTTATGAACATTAAGAAGGATTTTTGTGCACTCCATTCAGGCCTTGGCTTCACTAATTCCCAGCAGCCTCCGTTCTTAAATACCAAACTAAGTCATCAAATATATCATCATATCATTCTTTACCATATGTGTGTGTATTATATAGAATATATAAATATATATAAAATGTTTCCAACTTGCACTGGAGTATAAATGTATATATAATTATGTTTCCAACTTGTGTTAATTTCATTAACAAGTATGTGACAAAAAATAGAAATTGAAGATTCTTATTTAAGTATACAAACAGAAAAATTTATTTAAGAATTATTCGTTACCTACCTAAACTCATTACCAACCATCAATTTCATGTTATATGTTATCCCCAAATAATTGATACATATATTTTAGTTTCTAAAACAGTACAGGGTATATAATAGATACTCAAATGTTAATTTAATTATGTTGATTTAATTGTCTAACTGTTAACTAATTGAATAATTGGACTGATTGGACTATGTGTCTTTACTATGTTGTTTAGGCAGATAAAAGAAAGTCTTCCTTCTTTTCCATTATATATTGTTTCTCCAAACTCAGATGATATTTTCAGAGATTTCAGGTGGAAGTTACTGACTGAGTTCATTACATTTAATGCTTCCTTTCCCCATATCAGCCTCTATTAGTCTGGAATATGAACGGAGAAGACTACAAAAGCAGGAAGGTCAGAACAGAGGGATAAGCGAGGTTTTCACTTAGCCCATAAATTTTCATTTTCTCAAAGGTGAGGACCTTCTGTATTTTTCTATGTGCAACATGATGCCTGACAATAAATAATAAAGCTCTACTAATCATGTGTTTAAAAAAAAAAAAAACAGGCAGAAA
Organism: Micronycteris hirsuta; assembly: GCA_004026765.1. NCBI lineage: Eukaryota > Metazoa > Chordata > Mammalia > Chiroptera > Phyllostomidae > Micronycteris > Micronycteris hirsuta. The sequence goes on along the minus strand of PVJI01017584.1, from coordinate 20,468 downwards.
TTCTGAGAAAATTTTAGTCTCCCTTGTGGCTCTATCCTAAAGAGTTCCCTACTTTCCTTTTGCTTTTGTCTCTTTTTCACTTCTGGGTTGCTTCAGTTCTTTCCTGCTTTAGTAAACCAGAGCATGCTGTTCTCAGACTCCAGAAGGCTGGAAAGTCATGCAAAGCAGTGAAGTCCTGTACCGGGGCCAGTTAAAATGGTAACAAGTAAGAATTACCACTTGGGTTGACAGCAACCAGGCATGTCCTTTTAAGCAATTTGCCTTCCCTCTCTGAGACTCAGCTTCTTCATTTGTCAAATTATATGTTCCATTCCAGCTCTGAATTTTCTGTAATTTTAACAATTTCCCTAAAGCCTGTACTTTGCGATCATTACAAATACCAGATACATTTCACACAGACATGCTGAATATCAAAGTAAATAAGCATTTTCTGAAGGTATTTTTTCTTTGCTATGATAAATTGACTGAGTTTCACTCAGTGTAAAGTAAGTCATGAACACACTTTGTACAACTACTATAGAAATTGTCATAATACTTTTTAAATGATCGATTTACATGCCCTTCAAATTCAATAGACTATGAGTTCCTCTGAGACAGTTGCTATTTCTTAGTCATTTTTATGTCCCAGTGCAAGACGGTTAGCATGAAAAAAATTAAGCACTTTAAATAATTAACCTGAACAGTTTATCCAGGCTAGAGAAAAGTGTGTGGAAGAAAAGCATGCGGACTGGTCTCACTTCCAATACATGACCACAAACCTCAAGAGGGTCCTCAGTGCTTTCTGGAAATCATACCATATTTCCCTGCCTCATTCAGGCAACACTAGTAAATGTCTATTTCATACTTCATTTTCCATCCTTGGTCCTCCAATGGCTTCTATCCCAGGCTTGCTTCAAAAGGGAACATCCACAAGCTCCCATATGCATTCCTATCAGCACCTATGCCCATGTGATATGTCTCCCTGCTACTATGAAGGACAAACTGTTTATGCTCCTGGGCAAGTCAACCTCTCCACTTGTGCAGTAGGTGTCATCCTCTCACACCAGCACACAAACAATTGTTCCTTCAATAATAATTCCTTCATCATTCCTTGCTCTGTATTGAATCATCATGTTCACCCCTCTTCTGGATCTTTTGTACAGTATACAAGCATATTATTATTTTTCTCATCTTAAAAAGAAAACTTTCTCTTGATCCCACTGCCTGATTTCATATTTTGAACCTACTTCAATCAGACTTGCCCCTTTTCTACTGAATCTGCTCTTGTCAAAGTCACCAAGGACCTCCACCTCCTAAATTACAGCCACCAGGTCTCAGTCCTCATCCTACCTGATCTGTTAGCAGCAAAGGGCTTGACTGACTCCTCCTGCCTCCTTAAATCACTTTTCTTATTTATCCCCCAAGACACACAGTCTGCTGGCTCTTCTGCTTCATTGCATTCTTCCTCAACTGCCTTTGCTGATTGCTCATCTTCCCAAACTCTAAAGAGTGGTGGGCTCCAGGACCCTAGGCATTGGGCTTCTGTTGTTCTCTCTGTTTTTTATGTGAACCAGTCCCACAGGTTTTAAAATTAGCAAAATGTTGATAATTTCAAAATGTATACCAAATGTATACCTTAAAAGTGAACCTATCTCCTAATATCCAAACTTGTACATCCAATTGCCTCCTTAACATCTCCACTTTGAAATCTGATAGGCTTCTCAAACTCAGTACATCTTCAAATCAGTCATTAACTTCTTCTTCAATCTGTTCTTTTCTCAAGCTTTTGTATCATGAATAATTATAACTCGACAAGTCTAGTTACTCAAGCCAAACACTGTGGAGTTATTCTTGATTTCTTTCCCTGACATCCCTTTCTGTAACCAAACCCTATCGGATATGTCTTTAAACTATATCCAGAACCCAGCCACTTTCAGTCACCTTCACCTTTACCATTCTGGCCCAAATCAGCATCATCTCTCACCTGGATTACTGCAATAGCTAACTTCTTTTGCCTCTGCTTGCCTTGAGAATATCCTCAGCACAGCAACCAGAATGATCCTATTATGTCAAATTAAGTTTGAGTTCTATATATATATATATTTTTTTTTTATCTCACTCAAAGTAAAATCACAAGAAAAAAAAAAAGTCTCATCTAAATTATCGGGTCCCTCCTAACTTCTCTGACCTACATTCCCCCTGGCTGTGTGCCCTGCAGCCTCAGTGGCCTGTCAGCTGTTCCTGGAGCACTTCAGATCCTTTGTGTCTGCGGCTTCCTCTTCCTACAACCCTCCTCTCCCAGGCGACTTGCTTCCTCCTTGCTCCCTTCAGGTTTTTACTTAAATGTCAACTCACTGAGTTCTTCCCTGTCCTTCCTATCTAAAATTTTAATCTCTCTCCTCCAAACCCCAGCAGTCTCTAATCCCCTTTTCTGTTCTATTCTGGAACATAGTAAGATCTTGGTAAATATATATTTAATGAATGAAAGAAAGGGAGTAACAATAACACCAGGTTTGAACTGGAGATAGTATTTTAGAAATGAAACTTATTTTCAATTGTCTGAAACCGAATTCTTAGGCATTGCTTAAGGGAGACCTCTAAAGTCTTTCTATAATTAATAGGTGAGAGTTATTTGTAATTAGCCTATAAACTTTTTGGAAACAATTGGATGCTAATAACATGCTTAAGATAGTTTGAAGAATTGTTCCTTGAGAATGAGAAATGTCAATAGATGGAAATTTTGCAGAAAAAAATAATCATTCATCTTTGCTATAGATTTGAGCTAGAATTCTTTTCTCTATGAAAGACCTATGAAAAAGCAGAAGCAATTAAAATATAATTTAAATTTTATCTTTACCTACTAAAAAAAAGAAAATTAGATAACACACTAAAATATATAGTACAGTAGAAATAGTAAATGGAAGGTCCCTTTTTCTACTATGTTATACATATTATTACTACTATTTTGTGAAGTATTTCTGCTATTCATTGGCCAAGCCATTTGCCATATCATAATCAAAGTATTTCCCTAAGCAAATTAAAATTCTTATCCCAATTATGTAATTTTTTGTAAGAAGGGGATTTGGTCGCTAAGTAGAATAAATCTTACAACTTTCTTTTTTACATGTTTTACTGTTTTCTAGAAAAGAAGATTTGCTACTTTGACATTCCCTTCATGAATGATCTTATTTAATTATTATTGCAGATGTTTAGCATTTTAAATTTTGAAGGGTCTGAAAAATAGAAGTCGTGAACACAAGAATAGTTGAATTTAGATTTTAAACTGCTTCCTGGACACTAAAGGGTGACAGGGTGGTGACTTGGTTAGCAGTGTATCCATCATATAATGTAAATAAACATTAAGTGAAAAGAAATGCAATCATTATTTTTTTTGAGGGAAGATGTTTGGCCACCTTCTGATGATTTCTTAGCCTGGAGGAAAGCTTCTGAATATAAGCTGCTGGAATGACAGTGGAGAACTGAAGTTCAGCAAAGTCTGGAGAGATTTGGGAAAACAAAGAAAGAGGGTTTTTTAAAAAATAAGAACTATGAAATTAGTTTGTAATCCAGAGGGCCAAACTCTTCCACTTTCAAATGAACTCGAACTGCAGCTGAGCTGCTCAAAATAAGGGCTGCCGATTGAAAACTGGGGGAAGCAGAAAGTGACTTGCTACTTTTGTTTGTTCTAGTGATTTACTCTTCCTCAGGACATTATATTACTTTATTTCAAAGATGCTGCTGAATCTATTGTTTAGTAGATGGTTTTTCACTGACCCATCAAAGCACCCTCCTCTTTCTTTTCAGAGTATTGTCCAGGGGTGTGCACGGGAAGATGAAATGAAGGATATAAGGTCGCTGGTCACAGGCAGAAATTAGCTACAGTTATGAAAATAAATTGTAGCTACCCAGTGGTTTTGACTTTCTACTCTTTGAAGGTCTCTCTGGAGAGATGAGAAAGGGGGAAGAATGTCCCTTTAGTTCCTACAGAGTCTTCCTCTCCAGTTAGCTATAAACCTGAGTGGCAAAGAAAAGATGATCCAAGGCCCCTGCTGCTGTTAGAAAAAGAAATCAGTATAAGAACAATTTTACCCAACCTTGCACAAAAACCATAATCCCACAGGTATAACCTCCAGCTCCACCTAAAACCAATTCCAATTAAAGTGGGAACGGTTATAAAAATCATGCTGAGAATCATTTCTCCAACTTCTTCGGTACTCCCTTTTCTGGATAGAAGAAATATCATTTCTCCTTTCTTTCTTTGGGTTATGTTTCTGTGCATTTCCCCTGGTGAATGAGCGAAAAGCCTTGAACTAGTGCCAGCCTCCATTCCATGACAAACTGCCACATAATAACTGTCACATCCCCTGTATTTTCATAGAAGTCTGTAAGCCTTTCTTAAGAATATAAAATATTAGCTCTGGCTGGTGTAGCTCAGTGGATTGAGCGCGGGCTGGGAACCAAAGGGTCACTGGTTTGATTCCCAGTCAGGGCACATGCCTGGGTTGCGGGCCAGGTCCCCAGTGAGGGCCACGTGAGAGGAAAACATACATTGCTGTTTCTCTCCCTTTCTTTCTCCCTCCCTTCCCCTCTCTCTAAAAATACATAAAATCTTTTTAAAAATGTATATAAAAAAGAAAGAATAGAAAATATTAAATGTTAAAGTTCTATTTGCCATCAGGATGCATGAAAATGGGTTTTTCAGACTTATCAATCTGTTCTGTTTGTATTTATAATAACCAAGAAAGAGGATGAAAAGAAACTCTATCTAGCATGATGCTATTGTCATACGACTGGTCTTGAGCCCTCAGCCCCCAATCACAAGCTTGTGAAAACTTGGCTGAGGGGAATAAACTGCATATACATAAGTAGTCCAGTTGCCAGGGAGCACAGGCCACGTCTGTTTGTGGGGGTGGGGGCGGGGAGTCCGTATGCAGCGTGCCACTTTGTGCTTGTACATTTTGGAAGGGCTATTTCATCATGATGCAAACTACCCAACACATTCCCAGTGAAGGAATGGAAGTCAGATAAATCATAATTAACAAAACCTATCCTGAATTAAATCCCAGCCCCAATCCAATCTATATATTAGATTTTGCTGCTTTCGATTTCATGCCATTGCTTTAATGGGCCCAAGTAAACATGAATTCTACCTGACTACTGCCATGATATTTGTATGTCCTCTATCGTTTCTTTTGTGGTAGTCAAGCAGAAACACACCACGTGACTACTCACTACCACCACCAAACACACACGCTGGCAAGGACCTCCGTACAATCTTCTGATTACGTGACATTTGTCAGGAGTATTTCAAAAGTACCTACAATATAGAGAGATACTTCCTCAATGTTTCTTTGCATTATCACACCAACAAAACCTTGTTGTACTCTGGGTACCCTCACCAGAAAGCGGACCTCAAGTGACTCACGGTAATTTGACAGACAACCTATTTTAGGAAAAGTGAAGTATCATTGATGAAATGTGTCCTTAGTGCTGCTGAATATTTCAAAAGGTCAACGAAAGCTCTTTTAAAGAATGCGCCTCCCTGAAGATGATAAGGCGAAGGCCTGAAGTTTCAGGATAGTTTTGGAGATTTTCCAGACAGCTGGAAACCAAAGTGAAAGGAGGACTTAACTCTGGCGCAAAATTAGGACTACTTCCTGAAGAGAGGGTTTGGAGGAAATTCAACAACAGAAAAATAACTAAAGTAATTAGAGAGATGGGAGAATCTTAAAAGAATAAAATTTAAGAAGGTATCAAGGTTTATAATTTATATGAAAGCTATAAATAAGGGTGATTAGACTTTTCACCAAGTTCAAAAATTTCCCAACCAGTCTGAAACCATGAATTTTTAAGGAGATATTTTTAGGACCAACAAATCACTTACGTGAGTGGTAAATTTATCATACAGATTACATCAAGTGGCATAAACTAGATGTATTGATTATACATTGAAAAGAGATTGAAATGACAAACCTATAGCTAAATAAAAGAAATCTGAATATATGTTTCTGAGTGTTTTAAAGTGAAACTAAATGACCCTGGCTGGTGTAGTTCAGTGGATTGACCACGGGCTGCAAACCAAAGGGTTGCCAGTTCGATTCCCAGTCAAGGCACATGCCTGGATTGCAGGCCAGGTCCCCAGTGGGGGCCACATGAGAGGCAACCACACATTGATGTTTCTCTCCCTCTCTTTCTCCCTCCCTTCTTCTCTCTCTAAAAATAAATAAATGAAACCTTAAAAAAGTCCAACTAAATGAAGACAATGTTATTTTCATACAAGATACTATTTTACATTTGTCAGTGTGTCAAACTGAGCACAATGGACTTTTATCTCACCCAAAGATATATTTCTTTATTTTATTAATGTTAATAGTGTGGGCTACCCATGTTTGAATGCTGCTATTCATCACATACCAGCTAAGTCATTGTGGCCAAGTTATATCTTAACCTCTCTGTGCCTTCATATTCTTAGCTCTAACTTGGTGATAACTTGGTCTGCCTCACAGAGTTATTGTGAAGATTAAATAAGGTACTCCATGTCAACCATTTAACACAGTTTAGAATATAAAGTATCAATTGGTTTTAAGTATCATCCATAATAATGTAAAACAATTTATTCTCAAAATAACAAAGTGATAGATCCAGTGTCTTCTTTTTTTATGTTCTATGGTTTTATTTTTTCTTTACCCCTTTATTTTTTCACTTTTTAAATTTTATTTCCTTTTTTTAACAAGATTTTATTCATTTACCTTCAGAGAGAGGAGAAGAGAGGGAGAAAGCAAGAAACATCAGTTTGTGAGAAATACTTCGATTGGCTGCCCCTTGCACGCCCCCAGCCAGGGACCCGGCCCGCAACCCAGTCATGTGCCCTGACCAGGACTTGAATCAGCGAACTTTCAGTTTGCAGGCTGGCACTCAATCCACTGAGCCACACCAGCCAGAGCCAAATATTATTTCTTGATTAAGGTTTTGTATTTAACAGTATTTCATATTAGTTTCAGGGGTACAGCATAGTGGATAGACATTCATATAGGTTACAAAGTGTTCCCTTCAATAATTCAGGTGTCCACCTGGCTCCATACATAGTTATTACAATTCCATTAACTACATTTCCTGGGCTTTACCTTACATCCCTGTGCCCATTTTGTAACTACCAATTAGTCCCAGTGTCTTCTTAATGACTGAATTACACTCTGGGAATTATTTTTCCTTATCTTGATATATCTGTCATGAAATGTTAGCTCAATGACTTTATCCATTTGTGTGATCAGTGAGTGCCACAATAGTGCTGCATGACAATCTCATCATTTCAGTGGCTTGAATCGACAGACACCTATTTTTCTTGTTCACGGAGTTGAAGTTTTGCTGATCTCAGGCAGACTCAGGTAAGCTTGGCTGGTGAGGCCTATTCCGTGGGTTTCATTCTGGGGTCCAGCTGAAGGGACAGCAGCCACCGGGACGTATTATCACAGTACGAGCACAAGTGCAAGAGCGAAGCGAGGCTGTGACAGCATATTTTAGACTTCTATAACATTCCATAGTGCAGAGCAAGTCACGTGGCCAAAGGCAATGCTAAATGGGGCAGTAAAATGTACTCTACCCTCAGTGAGAAAAGGGAGTGAGTATGTGTTGAACAATTAACCTATCATACCTTCAAATTGCACTGAAGGTGAGAGCTTTAAAAGAAGGAAGCATATGGGAAAGAAATCTTGCCGTGTGAGACAACATGGATGGATCTTGAGGGCATTGTCCTAAATGAGATACGTCAGCCAGAGATAGATACTGAATGATATCACTTACGTGTGCAATCTACGAAGGCCAAACGTATAAAAACAGAGAGTGCAGTGGTAGTTACCAGAGCCGAGGGCTGGGGAAGGTGTCGAGATGTGTGAGGATACAGAGTAGTAGATAAATAAGTTCTGGAGATCTAATGCAGGGTACAGTGATTGATAGTCAAAAATACAGTATTATAAACTTCAAGGTTGCTAAGAGATTAAGTTGCTAACTAGATTTTAATTTTTCTCACTGCAAAAAATAAGAATGATAATTACAAGATAGAAGTGTTAGCTAATGCTAAGACAGTAATCATATTGCAATATGCAAATGTATCAAACCAACATGCAGACACATTAACCTTGTATCTAATGCTAATTGTATCTGCTTTTTTTAAAGAAAGAGTGTGAGTTAAGATTCTCTTTGTAAAGAAGATAGCCAAAAATTATAGTTAAAATTCACTTTTTACTTTAAAATAAACAGAGTCAAATTTGACCAATACAGAGAGAAAATATAATGGGGCATCAGGCTATGCCCAAGGAGATGAACTAGATTCCAGCATCTAGCTTCCAAAAGGGGACTGGCATGATCTCAAAAGCATGCATTGCATTGACATATGACAATGGCCACACTGTTACTCACTCAAGGAATCGGCTCCATTCAATAATGTGCTTATGTCTTCAATATTCATTAAAGCAAGGATCTATGCTGTTCAAGTAAATAGAACCTATAGAACCATGTCATGGCCTAATGCATCTTGACTATAAAATGCCATTCTAGCCCTGCCCAGGTTGCTCAGTTGATTGGAGCATCATTCCATACATCAGAAGTCTGAGAGTTCGATTCCCACATTCCCAGCCAGGGTACAAATCTAGGTTGCAGTTTCCATGTCTGGTCAGGGTACATTTGAGGGGCAGCTGATTGATGTTTCTGTTCCACTCTCCTCTCTCTCTTTCTCTTTTGCTGTCTCCCCCACCCCTCTCTACCTATCTATTTCTCTCTCTCTCTCTCAAATCAATGAACAGCCCTGACTGGTGTGGCTTAATGGATTAGGCATCATAATGCAAACCTGAAGTTCACTGATTCCATTCCCAGTCAGGGCACAAACCTGGGCTGTGGGCCAGACCCCTAGTAGAGGGCATGCAAGAGGCAACCCATCAATGTTTCTCTCCCTCTCTTTCTCCCTCCCTCCCCCTCTCTCTAGAAATAAATAAATAAAAACTTAAAAATAAAATAAAATCAATAACCATATCCTCAGTGAAGATAAAAGTATATACATAAATAAGATACCACTGTAGAGTTTGTATATCAATAACAGCAGCAACACAAAACAACACATCCTTAGTCCCCTCTCACTAAAAACTATTGGAAAGAAGCAAAGTCCTGAAGGAGATAAAAAGGTGAGGGGTCAGTGCTGTCTGGGCGGCTCAGTCAGTTGGGGTGTCATCATGTGCACCAAAAGGTTACAGGTTCGATCTCTACTCAGGGCTTAGACAGGAGGCAACGGACCGATGTCTCTCTCTCTCTCTCTGTTTCTTTTGCTCTCTCCTTCCCTCTCTCTCTCTCTAAAATCATTAAACCAATCCTCATGTGAGGATTTAAAAAAAAAAAAAGATAGAGGGATCATATGTCCAGAAGCAAATTCATTGAGAGGGCTCTGGTCAATGACATCAGTTACTTTGTAAATGGATTGGAAATCCTAATTCCGTTTCAGCTTAGAAATCTGATTATCCTAGAGCTTGTATGAAATTAGCTTTAATCTTCTTTTAAATGTCACTCAATAGGTTTGCTGCTGTACATGGGATGCAAATGAATTTTCTTCATCAGATCCTTTCTAATTTACTTTCCTTACACTGGACACTCTCAGGAATAATTTAAGACTGGACTCTGAAAATTGTTCCAATCTTGAGTAACATAAGTTTGAAGTATATTATCTCCTAACCAGCAAATCACCCCCGAATCATTATTCAAAACAGATATCCTTGTTATTTCACATAAAATTTAAACATGAATTTTTCCAACATACTATGTGTGCATCTAAGCTACTCTCTGAATACTTCTGTGTCAGCTCAAACTGAAATTTAAACGCCTCAGCACTGTCTACCCTATTCAAAAGAAATGACGTTTTCTTACTACTGTGTGATTATAGCCAAGATTACAAGCGGTTGAGGCCTACAACTCAAGAATTGTTTTCTCCCCGGAGGGAACAATAGTCCTATAGCAATTACTCCTCAAGCAGACCACGAGGAACACGAACACTAGCACAGAGTCCAGGCACTGGTTTTAGTCCTAGATCCCAAGACAACACGAGAAAATCTACAGTTTCATAAGTTAACTTGAGTTGGGAAACAATTCAAATTTTGCTGGTGTATTGATAATTAAGCCCTTTTTGAGAGTCATAGCTGTTAAAATGTGCTTTAATATGTATGGTCTAAAACTAAACCTATACAATTGGCTGAATCCATGACTCAAAGACTTAAGATGAAACTTATAAAACTTGATTAACCACATGTGGACCTGCTAAGAAACACTTGGCAGGCTGTAATTTGTATTTCTCTCTTCAGTTAGATGTAGAAGACACTTATGTGTGTGTTAAATGATTGTATTTACTCTCCATCAGTACTAATTTTTTATTTTTTAAAAAGATCAATCTCATCATTGACATATCAATATTATGTTTAGAGCTGCCAGAACATCAATTCATAATTGCCATTGTCTTTTACCCCGATACGCATTATTGTGTCATATGTAATATGTATAAATATGTATGGTAGGTATATATTTGTGTTTATATACATTATATATTTTATATAGGTTAGAGATGTAAAATGTGTACCACGTGAAGTGAAATGTGTGACTCCCAGTATTTCAATCATGTACATGATTAAATTTACATCTTTATATTATATATTTAATAATATATTATACATAAATATATAAATATAATCTATATTATATATAATTTTTATCCTCGCCCAAGGACAAATTTTCATTGCTTTGTAGAGTGAAGAAGGGAAGAAGGAAAATGTGGGTTGATTGCCTCCGATATGCAGCGGGACCAGGGATCGTACACATGGACCAGAAATAGAACCTGCAACCCTCAGGTCACAGGATGACACTCCAACCAACGGAGCCACACAGGCCAGGGCTCTTTTCTATATTTTAAAAATTCTTCACTTTGTAGGTCTTGGTAGGTCTGTGTCCCAGGGGGAAGAGAGTTTTGTTGCCTCTCACAGCTAAGTAGGACACACAAACTAGGATTTGGCAGAGATAGCTGCTCCAGGTTTGATTCCTGGAGCCAGTAAAACAAAATTCAAGCCCTGCCTGGGTGGCTCGGTTGCTGAAGCTCACCCCTTACACAAAATGGTTGTGGGTTCTATTCTTGGTCAGGGCATATACCTAGGTTTCAGGTTTGATTTCCGGTCAGGGCACCTATGGGAGACAACCGATTCTCTCTCTCTTTCTCCCTCTCTCTCTCTCCCTCCCTCCCCACCTTCTTTCTAAAATCAATAAACATAGTCTTGGGTGAACTTTTTTAAAAAAGCAACTCAGGAGTGGTGGAGGATCTATGCTGGACACAGTAACAATGTTTAGGAGAGCTGCTGGTGCTCAACAAGCACAGAAGCAGACTCGCCCTTACAGAATGGTTCGAAGGCATCCCTTATGCCAGAGGTTTACACTTCTTTACCTTGCCTGTTCTCTAATCTTCTGGCAACTCACTAAGTCACTGAGAATGCATAATCAGCTAAAATCAGGAGTTGTTTGTAACAATGAATCCTGATTGGTGCACGATTCCGTGAATGATGTAAATGTAGGTCTCCGCAGGTATGACATCAAGTTATGAAATATGCTAGTGGTGGTGTAGGGGACGACCTCTGAAGGAAACATGGTATCCAGCCTCCCAGAAAGAGCTACCTTAGTGAACTAGTAATAGCTGGTCACTCTGAAATGAAACTAAATAAGTAGTGAACAGCTTGGCCTTGACAGGCTTCTTTCTCCATGACTTCTATCTATTGACCCAATAGGCAACCTGGAGCCTGCCTACCTCTTCTATTCAGTAATGAGTGTAGATTTTAGATTATGGGTGTAGATTTTGTCTACTTGAAATACATTTCTAAAATTGTATTCTGTCTATCCATACATGTGGTCACTGCCCCAATCCCACCTCCCAAACAGACTGTAAAATTCCCATGCTAGTTATTCTCAACTAGTTTCCTCTGAGATCAAAATGATTATTCTCTACCCTTCTGTTCTGTTCTCTATGCCCCACCCAGTAGGCTTACCTTATAGACTACCATTTGGACTCCATAGCTTTTTATTTTACTATTTGGATTTGTCAATGGATAGCAATAATAATACAATATCTTTGGCAGAAGATATGTCTCACCTTGACCTCAGCTCCTCTTCAAAGCCCCCTTCTATGATATATGACTCAGTTATCACCAGTCTTTAATTACACTATTTCTTTGATTTTTCCCCTTCAGTCCTAGCAGTGGTCTGCTCCTGTTGCCTTTTCTATGGCTTCTTACAACTGGTGCTCCTGGGTAACTTAACATCCTTCTTTCTTTTAACCCTAGCCGTATCTCTATAAATAGTCCCCTCATGAAAATTTCATCATTTATGTCATCTAAGCTGAACTCTCTTTCTTGCCATAATAACACTGACTGATATGGTAGTTCAAGGACAGAGGCTGGATCTTACTCTTCTTTTAATCCCAGTGATTCACAAAGTGCCTGGCGCACAAAAAGTTCTCAGAATGTATTGTTGGGTCTAAACTCAGAGTGCATGAAAAGCTCCCAGACAGCTTCTACCTTTGAACTATAGAAGTCTGGTTTTCTTTTCTTTTTTTAAAGATTTTATTTATTTATTTTTAGAGGGAGGGGAAGGGAAAGAGAAAGAGAGGGAGAGAAACATCAATGTGTGGTTGCTTCTCATGCACCCCCTACTGGGGGCCCAACCTGGCCCACAATCCAGGCATGTGCCCTGACTGGGAATCCAACTGGCAACACCTTGGTTTGTAGGCTGGCACTCAATCCAATCAGCCACACACAGGGTAGATGTCTGGTTTTCAAGGAGCTCCCAATCTATTTCACTGTAGCTTATAGGACCCTTCCCATTGTGTCTGAACTAGTGTGGTGCCACAGAGCAAGCACAGAACATGAAGGCTGGCAGATCTATGTATCTTATACTAATTATTTAATTTTTCTAGGCTTCGTTCTTTTGCTGTTAGAGCTGACCTTTGAAGACTGAATTGATTATTTTAGAGGCTAAACTGCAGCATCAAATAAATATAAAAACACAATGGCTTCAATGAGAGAGTAGTTTACTTCTCTCACACAAAATGGTGCACGTAAAAAGTGGCTCACACCAGTGGAGCAGGTCGACTCAGTGAGGTCACTCAACAACCCACGTTCTTGCCATCTTGTTCTTCTTTCACATCTGGGATAGTATCTTTTGCTTGGTTGAAGCTGAGTGATAACCACCACAGGAATAAGGAAGCAAATACACTGCAACACATAATTTTCTTTAATTTTTTTCCAATTTTTTAGTGTGGTAAAATACACATAACACAAAATTTAGTATTTTATCAATTTTAAGTGTATAGTTTACTGGTATTAAGTATAGTTGCATTATTGTGCAACCAAAACCATCATCCTTCCTCAGAACACTTTTCATCTTGCAAAACTGAAACTCTGTACCCATTACACAATAACTCCCCGTATCTCCTCCCTTCTCGTCTCTGGTAACCACTCTTCTGCTCTCCGTAACTACAAGTTCAGCTTTTTCTTTCTTTCTTTTTCTTTTTTAAGATTGCACATGTAAGTGAGATTATACAGGATCCATCTTGCTGTGTCTGGTTTACTTCACGACTCATAAAGCCCTCCAAGTTTATCCATGATGAAAAAATTGAAGAATCCCCTTCCCTTTAAAGACAGAGTGATATTTGTGTACATATATTACATTTTTTTACTCATTTATGCATCGATTAATATTTAGGTTTTCTCCATATCTTGGCTATTATGAATAATGCTACAATGAACATGGAACGACAGATGTCTCTTTGAGAGAGTAATTTTATTTCCTTTGCTTATATGCTCAGAAATAAAACTTCTAGATCATATAGTAGTTTTATTTTTACTTTTTTGAGGAATCTCCATACTGTTCTCCATAATTGCTATAGCAATGCGTGTGTGTGTGTGTGTGTGTGTGTGTGTTGCTTAACAAGACTGAGGAAATGAAACACAGATAATCACAGACTCTGGAATAAGATAGTTAGGTTTAAATCCTGTCTCCTGTCCTCACTACATAGTCACCTTGAGCTAGCGACAGTCTCTATAAGATTGTTTTTATCTATGAATTATGCACAACAATAATGACTACTTCATAGAATTTTTGTGATAAATAAAAAAGGCAACATATATAAGGGAGTTAAGACAATACTTGGAGTATAGGATGTGCCAAAATCAATTATTATTAAGAACTACATTTCCGTGGGAACTGAGTAAGGCAAAGATAGGTATGTGTTTTCCAAGAAAGGCAGGTTGGAGTCAAACACCATGGTAGGCACCACCATGATCAGCTGTTGGACCGAGTAGCTTAAAAGTAGTAGTAGTAGTAGTAAACTTCATGAAGATAGCCATGTTCTTTTGCTCACCTTCACCTGGAAAGAGGATGACTTAGGGACTTTAAAATCTCTAGCGGAGAGCATCAGAGGAAAGATGGAGACACAAATGTACAAGAGTAGGAAGAAACAAAAGAGTAATAACCTCCTTAAACTACTTTAAAAGTTTGCATAGAAAATATAACAAAACTCTAGCAATCACTTATTGCTTCTTCCCAACTTTAAGTGATTTTAGAACACTGTAGAAATTCTTGGGATGATCAAGAAAAATAAAAAGCTCCAAAGCAAGTGTCCTAGCCTACAGGACAGAAGATTTTCCCATTTGGGAAGTCATGCACAATCACTGTCACAGCACTCTATTAGCTGAAAACAATCACCGAAGTCGGCCAGATTCAAGAATAAGTAACACAAAGTGGGGTGGGAAGAGGTAAAGAGGGTAAATGGGGGATAAATGCTGATAGAAGTAGACTTGACCTGTGGTGCTAAGAAGTGTGTTTCTCTCCTCTTTCTGTCTCCTTTCACCTCTCTCTAAAAATGAACAAATACAATCTTTAAAAAAAATAAAAACTATTACATATCACATAATAAGTATTTTTAATTATTACTTGTCCTTTACCCTAAGTTCTTCTTTCAGAGTTTGTAAATATATATCAAATATAACAGACAGAATATATTAGCAAAAAAGCATTTGTCATAGCAAGAACTTTCTCAAAATATTGTTAAAAATACAAATTAGATGTAAATGCTATGCATTTTTGTAGACAACAGATGATATTAAATAGTCGTGCAAATCTTTTCCTCCCCCAAAATTTCTCTCCCTAGAATTACCACTGCATTAGAAATGATGTGCTTGTTAAAAAACAGAATCCTGAAGCCTAAATCTTGTATAATCAATTCTATGGTTCACATATTTTAATTGTCAATATTTTAATTTATTCACCTCAATTTGTTCTAGATCAAGTCTAATTTCTGAGTCTGTGGTACTCTATTTGTAAGTTTATTACTTCAAAAAAAAGTCAATTTACTGTTCAGTGACAAGAATATTATCCTTATTTAGGGAAGCCTTTAAATTATAGAGCTAGACTGAAAATGATTAAATTCAAACAAAATTTGCCAAACTTGACTCTAGACTCATGTTTTTTGTTTGATATAATATGATCCACACTTCTGGCCTAATGTAATTCTCTTATCCAGTTACCACCCTCTGGGAAGTTCAGGTTTATGCTTTGAATGAGAGTATCATTTCCTTCTGTGGAGCAAAGATAACATGAGAGTTTCCTGGAAAGAAAAAAAGCTTATATGAAGGACAAAATGATAGCCATGTTCCAATATAGAAGTGGGAAAATAAAACTATCTGTGAAGAGTTCGAATTTAAAATGTAAGTAAATGTTATGACGCAGAGAGCTTGATGGTCAATGCCACGGATCAATGCCTAGGCTATGACTGTGCTGTTGTAGAATTTTCCTCTTCACTAAGGCCAAAACAAGCCTGACTACACTCTCTGCCACACTTTGTGATGTTACGTTTTGTTCCCACATCTTGACATTCATTGCAATTGGTTTTA
The DNA here is from genome assembly GCA_004026765.1 of Micronycteris hirsuta. Lineage (NCBI taxonomy): Eukaryota > Metazoa > Chordata > Mammalia > Chiroptera > Phyllostomidae > Micronycteris > Micronycteris hirsuta. The sequence goes on along the minus strand of PVJI01017584.1, from coordinate 4,530 downwards.
TATTGTTATTAACTTTTTTTATATGTGGATACTGCTTCCCCACTAGGTTGTAAGTTCCCCCAAATACTGAAAATTATGTTTTAGTCACTTTCTAATGCCTTCCTCATTGTCTAATAAAATATTGGATACAAATATAATAGGGGATTACTAATTATTTGTTTAGTTTGAATTTAAATAAATTATTGAGAATTAACCTGTTAAACTTACACCTAAAGAAGGTAAAAACTATCACTGAGTATCAGAATCATTTTAATTTTCTATAACTAGTCTCTTCAAATTAAAACAACGCTTCAATAATAAATAAATCAAGTCATGGCCCTGACTATTCAAAAAAGTAATTATAATCAGCCCTGGCCCTGGTTGGTGTAGCTCAGTGAACTGAGTGCCGGCCACTGAACCAAAGAGTCGCCAGTTCAGTTCCCAGTCAGGGCACATGCCTGGGTTGCAGGCCAGGTCCTGAGTAGGGGGTATGTGAGAGGCAACCACACATTGATGTTGCTCTCTCTCTTTCTCTTTCCTTTCCCCTCTCTCTAAAAATAAATAAATAAAATCTTAAAAAAAAAAAATCAGCCCTGGACAGGTGGTTCAATTAGTTGGCCCATACACCAAGAGGTTGTGGTTCAATACCTGGTCAGGGCACATACTTCAATTCCTGACAGTACATGGGCAAGTGATCAATGTGTTTCTCTCCCTAAATTCAGTAAAAACATATCCTCAAGATTTAAAAAGTATTTAATAGTAATCATTTAATATTTTGAAGTTTAAAAAAAGCAATGATAATTATTTATTTTTGACAATGATTAGTTATTCAGCAATAGTACGAAATAAAGTAGATAGGAGTAAAAATAACAAATAAAGTTTAAATTATCAGAAAAAATTAATAAAAGCCAAAATAATTCTGATGATTTCAGCTTTGATTGCTAACTAAAATTTCCATATTATTCATCTCTATATTAAAAACAAACATGCCCTGGCTGGTGTATCTCAGTGGACTGAGCATGGGCTGGGAACCAAAGTGCACTGGTTCGATTCCCAGTCAGGGCACATGCCTGGGTTGTGGGCCAGGTCCCCAGTATGGACCATGTGAGAGGCAACCACACATTGCTGTTTCTCTCCTTCTCTTTCTCCCTCCCTTCCCCTCTCTCTAAAACCAAATAAAATCTTTTAAAAAATAAATAAATAATAAAAAATAAATAAAAAGAAACAAAAGTAATGACTAAAAGAAAACTTTCACCTTACATAAGAATATCATGATAAAATGTGGAATGAAGACTTCAGAAGATATTCAGTTAGACTCACAGAAGACTGGAGCGTGAAGAAATCTGGAAGATCCCTAGTATACCTACTTAATGTAAGAAAAAGGCCTCAGGGACCAAGAGATTTGCTATGAGTGTGAAAATTAGTGACTAAACCAGGAAGAGAAAATAAACCTATCTAACTTTCCGTGTGTGCATTTGAACCACAAACACAGACGTTCATCCTTTCATCATGCATAATAATGCACACTGGCTCAATTGTAAATGCTGTTATTTTGAATCCCTTTAGAAAACTTCCCATCTAAAGAATGCCTCAGACTGTCCATTTATCATCTTTTTCACCACCTAAACAATACGTCAATAGGTTATACAGTGTTAACATTCCTACCTGGTACAGGAAACCTCACTGTCTATGTCATACAATATGTCATGAGCAGAGGAAAAACCTTGATTGAAATGGGCTCTACCAATCTGAGGCTACTTTTCACCAATAGGTAAGTTTAAGAAATCAAGTATTGACTTCATATTCAAATGTCTTATTGTATTGTTAAAAACTAAGTCTACTAAAATTTACACAAACTTTGATTTTATTAAATGCATTTTAAATAAATGCGTTAGCTTGTGTTCTGGCTAAAGAAAGCAAGAATTAATCCAAATTAAGCATTTCTTTCATTAACTTAGGTTGTGTCCAAAATATAAAAAAATAATTTCAGAAAATATATTATGAGTAAAAATCAGCAGTAGGTAATTTATTGGTTACCTATCACACGGAACAGGTAATCAATAAATATGTGTTTAATGAATAAAATCATTTTCTCTAAAGCATTGAGGCTTTTATGCTTTTTAGCCTGGGGACTTACTGTCTGGTAAAGTTATAAAAACCTTGTACAAAAATAAGTAGGAGTAGCAAAAAATAAATTCTCAGGGCCAGATGTAAATGCATAATACAGATAATACGCGCCCAAGTAGTTCAGTGGAGGGCAAAGTGCTTGGTGAGGCGTGTGGGGGAAGGAATGGCTTATATAAGTGGACTGGATGGTGACCCTGCCACAGACACCCCTCAGAAGAAAATAAGAATGATCCTACAATTAAATCCTTTGAAAACTAGTTTCACTCCTTCCACATAGACAGCTTTTGAATGTGATATTTAGGACAGCATACTCAACTGAAGTGCAAAAATCCTTTTCACAAAACAGATTTTCCTTATTACCTTAAGATCAAATAAATAATAATAATAATAAATGCAGCTTGAGAAGGCAAAGCCACCCTTCCATTTATTCTTTTTTGTGTTTTACCTTAAAAGAAGCTTTGATTTTTTTTTTTTTTTTTTTTTTAATACATCAGTCAGCATCCAGCTCATTTCTGTGCTGGTGTGTTAACCTTCTCCCTCTGGACACTTGGGATATTAATATTATCCTCTGGAACAACCAGCAAAAGAAAGAAAGCATTTATACAAATACTACAAATTAGATTAAACTGCAGTTCTGATGGAACCCTGTGACATACAGTTTCTTGTGAATTAAAGCCAAATGTACAAGCATTTAATGACTAATCCTTTTAGGTATTTTAATGCCCACATGAAGATTTATTGAGGAGAAAGGGAAAGCATATGCGGTTTTCCGTTAGAGCCTGCCTGCGGGCGGAGGATTGAGCAGATTGGCTTTTTTTTAATTAATATTTCAGTTCTTTGTGTTTTGGCGGGCAGCTTGCACGTGGCCCTGGTACTGAACGGACAGCTCCTTTCTCTTAGGCTGTGCGCTGGAGGCTGGCTGTCCATGAGGCAGTGCAGATCCTGGAGAGAGAGGAGAGAAAGAGGGGGTGCAAGAGTGAGATCAAGTGCTGAGTCCCCCCTCTTCCTTATACCCCACACAGTCATAGGACTGCCTCCTCCAAAAATTAACCTACTGATCTACATTGGTAATCTCAGTCATACTAGAAGCTTTTTCAGTTCAACCACAAAAGGGGAGGAGAAAGCTTGTCAGGCTCTCCTCCCTCCCCTGGGCTTACTACAAAAAACTTATCTGATGCTATGGCGACATCTTTGAAGATAAGAAAGGTAAGTTTGCTTGCATTTTAGGAGTCCCTCCTGCGGATGTTAAGATTCAAATTAATGAAATCTCCAGCATCACAATTGCTATTTATGTTACAAAACCTTGTTGAATAAAGTAATATATATGTGCATATGTGTGTATAAAGATGGAAATAGATGTTGATATAGCTACATAGAGCCTGACCAACCAACTTAAAAATATCAATGATCCTGAAAACTTTCTTTTCTATTATGTACTAGTATCATTATGTACTAGTATGAAACAAAATTTGAACTTTGTTTTAAAGCTCATCTTGGCATAAGAGGTAAGAAACTGAACTATTGGTAATCATACATTACATTCACTTGAAAATATCATGGAAACTAAATTGGAAAGTGTAAGTGTATTTTTATATCAAATGCCAGACATTTGATATAAGACCTATTGTTAAACGAAGACCTAGAGCACGCATTTGTATTTACATTTCTCCCCTCATGGTAAATATTGTTATTACTCTTCATATTTCATTTTCCCTTTCTTCTGAGCATGTGGGAAGATCATGCTCTCTCCCCGCCCTGTAGTTAAGCAGAAATGTGTAACTGGATCTGGCTAATGTGTGTCTGAAACAAAGGACTTATTTACTTATGTGAGACCCTCCATCCCCTTCCCCAACCTTCATCTTCTGCTAATGCAGAGATAAAGATGTCAATCAATCCCTGAGGCTCTAAACGGAGGACGTGGCCCTGAGGAGCTGTCCAAACCCACAGTGGATTGTGTGCTTGACAGTAATAAACATTTGTTGTTAAGTCACAGAGACTTTTGAATCCATTGTTGCCACAGTGTGGTATGTGCTAATCTGACCAATAAACTCCTATAAAAGAAAAAGATAGTAAGCTGCTCATAGTCAGAATTGTCATGGGCGTTATAAACCTCTGCTGTTTGACAGAAATAAAACCAGAGCCACATAAGTAATTTCAAATTTTCTAATATCAATTTTTTTTAAGATTTTATTTATTTATTTTCAGAGAGAGGAGAAGGGAGGGAGAAAGAGCAATGTATGGTTGCCTCTCACATGGCCCTCACTGGGGACCTGGCCCGCAACCCAGGCATGTGCCCCGATTGGGAATGGAACCGGTTCCCAGCCCGTGCTCAATCCACTGAGCTACACCAGCCGGGCTAATATCAATATTTTTAAAAACATGATTTTATATCTAATAATATATTGATCAACATATGTAAAATGT